>CAKNXH010073334.1:0-11048 GCA_932178445.1 Andricus quercusramuli | reverse complement strand
CTCCGATTTGAAAAAGTTTTATAAAATATATAGAGAAATTCATGAAACAATGCTGAACACTTTCGTAGAAATCACAATTGAGGTATTGAAAGTTTGTAATCACATAATTATAAGGTTTAAATACCTCAATTCAGTCAAATGTATAGAAAAATTCTTCAAAAATGTTGAAAAATCTCATAGAAATTCGATTCGAGCACGCGTTGAAAATTAAAATATTAAGTTTGCCAATAACCGACACATCTCTTAATGGTAAATCCACTACCCGGGTGCACCGGAACGTGCACCAGGTCGTTCAAGACGTCATCTACGAGAACTTTTTTAGAATCTAAATTGTATCAATAGCCAAAATAACTACCAATGGTGAGTCGACGATCAGGATGCACCGGAACGTGCACCAGGTCGTTTGGCACGTATTCTACGAGAACTGCTTTAAAATTCAAATTGTTTTAACATCCAAAATAATTATGTGTTGAGTCGACGATCCGGGTGCACCGAGTCGCGCACATTCAGTTACCATTTAGTTACCAGGTAGTTTAGCACGTATTCTACGAGAACTTTTTAGAAATTTGAATTGTTTCAACCACCAAATTAACTACCGTCGACTCACCATTGGTAGTTATTTTGGTAGATAAACCTCAAAATTTCTAAAGAAATCATCAAGTCAAGCTTCCTTCGATCGCTTTTTTATATTAAGAAAATATGAGAGAAAATAAAGTTTTCATATTTTTGTTTCGGTCTTACGATCCATTTAGAAAAAATTGAAAAACTAAATCGAGTCAAAATTCCTTTTTATTGACGTTTTGGCCCCATCTGTGGGCCTTCATCGATACAAACATCTTAAAGAATAATCGGAGTCAATCATAAATATACGTCGAAGCAAATGACAACATTTTAAAATTTTGTGAAGTCAGATATCATTCTGAAGTTTTAAAAATCATTATGAAGTTTGTAAAAAAAGTATTGGGGAACTATAAAGTCCAAGGAACTTTCCCAATATATTAAAAAAGGTTCATATTTTGTAATTAAAATGCTGTGAAACAGCTAACAAACTGATGTTTTTTTACAAACTTCATAATGATTTTTAAAACTTCAGAATTATCTGACTTTACAAAATTTTAAAATGTTGTCATTCGCTTCGACGTATATTTATGATTGACTTCGATTACTCTCTAAGATGTTTCTTTCTGATGAAGGCCCACAGATGAGGCCGAAACGTCAATAAAAAGGAATTTTGACTCGATTTCTTTTTTAAATTTTTTCTAAATGTATCGTAAGACCGAAATAAAAATGCGAAAACTTGGTTTTCTCTCATATTTTCCTAATGGTAGTTAGTTTGGCTATTGACACAATTTAGATTCTAAAAAAGTTCTCGTAGATGACGTCTTGAACGACCTGGTGCACGTTCCGATGCACCCGGGTAGTCGACTTGCCATTTAGAGATGTGCCGGTCATTGGAAAACTTAAGATTTCAATTTTCAACGTTAAAACTTGAAATAGATTCAACTTTTTCCATGTCATATCTTATTTAATCGATTCAAAAAATATAGAATTGGGAATTCAACTTTTAAAATTATTTGCAATGCAAGCCTTTAATTTCATATAACTTATATAAACTTATTCTATATAGCCATATAACATCTTATTAATCTTGAACCTACTAGAATTTATAACCAAAAAAGAGTTTGCGATTACAAATTTGTTCGAAATTTAAAGTTTCCAAAATTTTAAAAATGTTAAAGATCCCGAAATTTTTAATTACCTAAATTTTAAACTAAATTTTCGAAATATGATATTCTTGAAATTACTGACATTATAAATATAAAACTCCAGAAATTTCAAATTTCCGAAATCATTAACCTAGAATTTTCAAATCACAAAAATTTGTCAAACAGCCCTTCACAGCTGTAGCTTATATTTTAGATTTTTTTTTATACTACAAGTTATGTTAGCTGCGAGGCTTTCTCAGGAGCTCCGAATGCGTAGGTAGGGGGTTCGAGCCCACAGCGAATAATAATTTTAATAGCGTGCGATTATTTGTGCAGTGATTGTTTGTGTAATAGTAAATAATTATGTACTTAAATATGTGAACAAATATTAAAGCATAATGATAATAATAATGATAATAAAAAAGATTTTTTTTAGGCTAAAAATCGGCCATGATTTTATAGAACTGTTCTCTATAGTTTCGACACTTCTCCGATGTAGACTGTATATTAGCTGGAGTTTTAGATTTTCTAGAACTATTCTACGTTTTTCGCATTTTAGAGAACTCTGTATTAAATTTTGTAGAATGGTTCGATGCAATGTAAAACCAAGAAGATTTCAACTTTTAATAAACTACCCGTCGTATCCTCTACTATAGGACTAGTTCTATAAAATTTAATGAAATTTTTTTTTCCGTGTAGTAAAACTTTTTTCATTCGCATAATTCAAAGTTGATGCAAGAATAGAAAAGATTCCTTGGTTCGGGACGAATCGATTAACCTATAATATTAATACATTTCATTGAAGAGTAGGGAAGTTATGGTAATTTATACAGGGTGTTTTTTTTAACTTGAGACAACGAAATATCTCAAAAAATACGCATCCTACGGAAAAAATGTATGGAATAAAAACTTTTTATTTTCGAGGGGGGAAAAAAATTTGTTAAAATTTACCCCACCCCCACCCCCACAGGAGGCGGTGGTGGGGGTAACTTTGTAATTTCAAATGGCAACCCCAATTTTTTATCACAGATTCATATTCTCCTTTACGAAATCCGTAAGTTTTATTCGGAAAATTTGTTTCGATTCGCGATAGATGGCGCTGCAATTGCGAAAAACGAAGTTGTTGACACTACTTTTAGCTCTACCCAGGAATAACGACGCGGACGTAGTAGTTGTCTATTCCCTTCGGGGTGCTTAATTTCGGTGAGTCCCCTTGCCTCTCACCATCCATCGGAGTGCTTGATTTCGGTGAGTCCCCTTGCCTCTCACCACAGGGATGCTTGATTTCGATTAATTATTTTACAATAAGTGCTCAAAATGGTGTCCTCGCACTTCGATGCACTTGTTAATCCGAGCTTTGAAAGATTCCACACAACTGCGAATTGTGTCTGGTGATATTTGTGCACAAGCAGACCTGATTCGCTCGATCATGTTATCACGAGTTGTGGGCACTTCTTGATACACGCGATTCTTTAGATAACCCCACAAATAGAAATCCGGCGCCGTAAGATCTGGCGATCTGGCAGGCCAATTTACTGGACCTCCTCTACCGATCCATCGTCCATTGAAATTCGCGATTGAGTACTTCCCTCGCGATTGCCGCATAATGTGCTGGACAACCGTCATGTTGAAACCACATGTTGTGTCGCACTTCCAAGCTTAGGTCTTCCAGCAATATTGGAAGTTGATTTTCTGAAAAGTCACGATATTTTTCACCGCTCAAATTTCCATCAATAAAATACGGACCGATAAGTTGATCTTCAATTATTCCACACCAAATGCTCACGGACCATGGACGCTGATGCTCAACTTCACGCAACCAATGTGGATTTTCTACACTCCAATAATGCATGTTGTGCCGATTAACGTTACCATGGTTTGTGAAAGACGACTCGTCTGTGAAGAGTACTAGAAAAAAGAAACTCGGGTTTCCTTGTATCTGCTGAACCGCCCATTGACAAAATGTCACTCGGTTCTGAAAATCATTTCCATGAAGTTCTTGATGCAGTGAAATATGATACGGATGATAATTATTACGTTTTAATACCTTCCAAACACTGGATAGAGACATTCCGGAATCGCGGCTTAGTTGTCGAGTACTAACATGAGGGTCATAAGTGACTGCAGCTAAAATTGCAATTTCATTATCAACTCCAGTAACTGTTACTTGACGCTTCCTTTTTTTCGGTTGTACACTTCCGTCAGTGATGAAGTTTCGGACAACCTGTTAAAACGAAGCGCGTGAAGGAACACTTTCTGGAAAGCGTTGAGCATAAAGCGTGAGAGCATCATTGATATTCCTGCCACTTTCTCCATAAATGAGAATCATTTCAATCTTCTGTTGCTGAGATAGAATTTTCATTGTAAAAGTAATGAAGTAAGGTAATGAGGAAATACAACGACACCCAAACCAACTCAAACGAACGTGACCAACAACAATAACCCATACGAAAGCGACCAACACACCCAAATCAAATAAACACAATCAACCTTCCTAATGAATAAACGTTAAGCACGGACAGACGCGGTTATCGCTCGGCCGGAATGACGTCGAGGATTGTAAACAGTGGAGACTCGATGGTATGTAATGTCTACATCCAAAATCGACTGTCGTCAACCAACTGCATTCGGGAATGGTTTTCGACAGTTTTATCACTTTTACTCTCCCGTTGCAAAAAGTTCAAGCACCCCGATGGATGTTGAGAGGCAAGGGGACTCACCGAAATTAAGCACCCCGAAGGGAATAGACAACTACTACGTCCGCGTCGTTATTCCTGGGTAGAGCTAAAAGTAGTGTCAACAATTTCATTTTTCGCAATTACAGCGCCATCTATCGCGAATCGAAACAAATTTTCCGAATAAAACTTACGTATTTCGTAAAGAAGAATCTGAATCTGTGATAAAAAATTGGGGTTGCCATTTGAAATGACAAAGTTACCCCCACCCCTGCCTCCTGTGGGGGTGGGGGTGGGGTAAGTTTTAAAAAATCTTTTTTCTTCCTCGAAAATAAAAAGTTTTTATTCCAGACATTTTTTCCGTAGGCTGCGTATTTTTTGAGATATTTTGTTGTCTCAAGTTAAAAAAAACACCCTGTATATTTTGAAAATCGGTTTTTTATAGTAAAACTTTTTTCAATAGCATAATTCAGAGTTGATGCAAGAATATAAAAGATTCCTTGGTTCGAAACGAATAGATTGTCCTATAATAATAATACATTTTATCAAAGAGTAGGGAAGTTGTGATAATTTATATATTTTGAAAATCAGTTTTTTATGGTAAAACTTTTTTCATTAGCATAATTCAGAGTTGATGCAAGAATATAAAAGATTCCTTGGTTCGAAACGAATCGATTGTCCTATAATAATAAAGCATTTTTTCAAAGAGTAGGAAAGTTATGGTAATTTATATATTTTGAAAAACGTTTTTTTATAGTAAAACTTTTTTCATTAACATAATTAAAAGTTGTTGCAAGAACAGAAAAGATGTGCTGATTCGAGACGAATCGATTGACCTATAATATTAATACATTTTATTGAAGAGGATGGAAATTCTGAAATTGCATAATATTTGAAAACACGGTTTTTCATAGTAAAACTTTTTTCAGTAACATAATTCAAAATTGAAGCAAGAACGGAAAAAAGCTATTGATTTGAGGCAAATCGATTGATCTATAATCATAATAATACACTTTATTGAAGATTAGGGAAGTTCTGCTCATTTATAATATCTGAATCATCAGTTTCAAACAGAAAAACTTTTTTCATCGACATAATTTAAAGTTGATGCATGAATAGAAAAGACTTTTGATCATAAATTTTCAAATAGAGTAATATTATGACAATTTTTGTGAAGAAATCATAAAGCGGGGAAAGGGATAGGGTGCGACAGAACTTTTCCTTTCCCTTTTCCAGCTCAAAACATTATTAGTTCGAACGCAAGATTTAATTTGTCTGATTTGTCTTTGTATTTAAAACATTTTTTGTATTATTTTGTAATTTTTCATTACTGGTAAATTTCTATTTTTAAATTGAGAAAAATTAAGACTTTGGTTTGTCTATCATTGAAAAAAATAACTAATGCTTTCTCTATGAGGAAGCGAATACATTTGCTAACGGGAAGCAAAGTGCTCGTGAAATGAGCACCATATAATTATAAATACAAACAAAGTGGAAACACTCGAGATCGAATTCACAGCTAGTTTAATACAAATTTGCCATTTGTGACTTTGCGTGTTCCTGTTGCGTCTGAGCAAGTTGGTTTCTTTCGAAACTGCTGGTTTCTTGTTGTTTTATGATTAATCAATAACTGTCCCTCGTGAAAAGAAAGACCAACTTAAGATCACATTAAGACCACTTTCGAACCACGTTTAGTCTTTTTCTAGTCTTTTACCTTTCAGCCTATACCTGCATCAATCTTAGGGCATTGAAATAGACACCACTCTCTCTCTCGCTGAAATAAGGATAGCTGTCTGCATCAACAGACTAGCTATACCTAAAAGTCCCAAAGAGCCTGGGATGATTTATTATTATTCACGAGATCTAGATGCTCCAACCAGTTGCCGTTATATTTATGAAACTCTGTCCCTTCCTCTATCTCGTCATCTCTTTCTGTTGAAACTTACAAGAAAGAGCGCCAAAATTTCCAATCTGTGACTCGTGATGAGCCTCATAATGATGGGATATTGGGGTTTCAAACTGCCAGGACAAGAATACACCTGCCTCTACTGTGATCTTAAGTTGGTATCTTTTTTCAAGAGGGGTCATTGATCATTTAGAGCAATGGGTGCGTATCCAGAGTGCAAAACAGTAATTTCCAGAGGAGGACCTGAGGTGCTTGTGTGTTTAAAGTGTGCCGTTTTAACTCATCTGGCCTGTGTAAATTTCAACATTTCAAAAAAAACTTTGATCAACTCAAAGAGGGTCAAGCAGATTTCTTCTACATAAAATGCAAAGGGCAGAGCGTCAGCGACATCTCCATGGCAGTCGATGGTAGTTCATCTGGGAAACCTGGAATTAATATCCTCAACGCCGACGCGACGGTACGTCTGCTTCTCACGCTCCTGCCCCCTCAGCAGCAACGGCTACCCCAAGGTCCAACCAGCCTGATCTCGCTGCTATGATTAGAAATGTTGTCTTGGAAGGACAAAAAGAAGGGCTTGCGCAGTCTTAGGGATTCTTACGAGGATCACAGAATTTGAAAATAAGCAGTAAGTGTTTGATGATAATCTTCTAACCTCCGTTCAAACTATCAGAGCTGACATTGCTGAGAACTTGAATCGAATGTCTGTATTTAAAGCTAGCTTAGAAGTGGCTACTCTTGAGCATGCGCTAAATGTAAGCGAGCAGGCCGCCCTTCAAACGACTTTGGAAATTCATAATTTACCTATGAAACCCAATGAAGACGTTTTTACGACCATGGACTCGATAGTTGGGGCTCTTGATGTTCCCTTTACGAGGGAAGATGTGGTCATAATATTAGAATCATAAAGGCACCTGCACTCGCAAAATCCCCCCCCCCCCCCCCCATCATTGTCACGAAATTCGGTAATCAACAACTGCGAGATAAATTCGTTGAGAGACGTAAGGTTCTTAGAGACTTCTCTACTAAAAACCTCGGGGGGTCGAGTGAAGATAAACACCCTGTTTATCTACGTGAGGGCCTGTCATCTTTGAACAGGAAAATCTACGCCATTGCCTTGGGTCTCAGAAGAGACAAAATAATTAAATATCTGTGGATTACGGACGGAAAATTTTGTTGTCGCAGAGAGGATGGATCTCCACGAATTCACCTGTCCAATCTGCAGACCGTCGAGGGACTTATATAGCAACTACTGCTTCCTAGTATCATCCTAAGTATATATGTATATATATATATATATATATGTTGTAAATATAATATAACTCATCAATTAGACCGATTTCTAACTCATCAAGCATACATAATAATTTTTTCAATTGAAAATTTTTATTTCAAAAGGTTTCTCAGTTATTCTAATTGGGCTAATAGGATTTACTATGTTCTACAAAAACATCTGTCAAGTCAAAGTAATCCTGACTACATCGTCTTATTTTTTATTTGAAAGATCTATTATTGTATCGACAGCACCAGATTCTATAAAAAATACTAAGATTGTTTCTCACCCTAGTTCGGAGATTTATACATCTAAGGGTATATTTAAATTTTCATGCTTCAGTACCACTGAAGATTATTTTAGATTTATATCTACACTGTCACTTCAGCAAGTATTGAGCACTACTTAACCCTATTTGTAATTACTCAATTTGGGCTCTGCTGGTTATTCATCATGTTATTTCTATTTCTACTAGCTTTTACTCTGTGTTAACTTTATAATGCTTATTGCTTTTATAATTTTTACCTTTGTATGTGCCTTAATCCCTGTTTTCAATTGTAAGCATGTGAACTGGATTTTGTTGGTTAACGTATTTCAGACACTTCTATATTTAACTATACTTGAACTTTACTTATAACTGTCAAAATGGAAATCTTGAAGATTTGTCTCGTTAACGCTCTGTCTTGATCATCACACACTTTTCCGCAGAGATAGATATTAGAGAAGAGGGGGTGGGGTCTTTCACGATATTCATGACAGCTCAAGGGGTGCACAGGTGGGAATGAGTCCTCCTGCCGATTACCCTATTGCTGAATACCTTTTTATCAAGGTACCTTCGTCTTATGAAAGTATGCTGGTGGGTTTAATCTACAAATCTCCTAATGCTTCCTACCGTACACTGAGAAAAATGGATTATACCGGGTAGTAAAAAATATGTTACCGAATATAATCTTGGACTATTAACTAAGGGACAGCGATCCAGATTATTAGAACTACAATCTATAGATATTAAGAAATACATATTACAGGGTAATATCTTGAATTATTAAACTTCATAATCTGAGATAATAAAATCTATAATCCAAGATTTTAAGATCTAAAATTCATATTAGAATCCTGGTGCATTAGATAACCTCAAATATATATAATAATTTTTGCAAACGTATTTATAAACCAATACAAAATTTTGATAGATGAGCTCGCGAAGTAGAACTGGGAACAAATTTCAATTTTTTCAACACACAATAAGCAGGAAAGCGCCTATCATAAGACTACAAAAACGAAAGTAAAGGAGGCTAAGTTTCTATACTTGTACAAGTGGCATTCACTAAATCTAAATCACGTGTGATTTCGTACTAATAATAATTTTATAAGAGACTAGCGGACCCGACAGACGTTGTCCTGTACACACATCTTAAATTTGAAAATTTTAAGCTTTTTACATTTTCCAGGGGACTGAATTGTGAATCTAAACCATTGTCGAATCTACTGGGACACACACACAAAATTTCATCAAAATCGGTCCAGCCGTTTAGGAGGAGTTCAGTCACATACACACGAACAGAAGAATTATATGTATAAACACTACACAGAAGCCTGGATATTTAAAAATATGAGATGTTACAATTTAATGCCTGAAGATTATAAGAATTTATCATCTTGAGATTATATTTGCTAACATCTTAATATATTAGAAAAATATCAGGGATTATACGCGCTAATATACTTTTCTATACGGTGTATTATTCTTTAATTCTATTATCCAGTTCGTATGATCCATTTTTCTCAGTGTAGGAAACTTGAGACTGGCATGTTTAACCTTACACCAAATTCGGGGAAAGTTGCCTGAGACGAGCCCCCTTCCATATTTTCCGAAAGTTTTTGATTTTAAGGAACTTTAGAAGCAAAAGCGATTATTGGCGTCATAGCTTGATGTTTTCTTTACAAAGTTCACACACTTAAAAGTTAAAAAAATGTTTATAAGGCAATGAACTTCGATGTTGAAAAAAATATGTATTTGTCTCGTCTTAGGCAACCCGGTATCATAAGAAGAGCCCCTTTTTAAAATAAAAAAAGCTATGTAATTAAGCACTAGATATTAATGAATTTTCTTCGCAGCGTATTTTTTAAACATATTCTTTACATTTATGATATATTAGTTTATTAGGGGAAAAGTCGGATATTAGCCAGAGTTCACGACCGGCGCAGTACCGCGCCTGTTGTAATAGAGAAGAAATACCAGTACTGGATGTTAGTACTGTGCCAACCATCGGCATAGTACTGGTTTACAACTGGCCCAGTACTGACTGCCATTACTGGTAGAATATTACTGGCATTATACTGGTTAACTACTGGCTTAGGAGAAATATGCATTACTGGTGAAATACCGGCACCGACGTTTCGCCAGCGATTGTCGTAGTACTGGCCACATACCAACTTCAAGTGCCGATCGACAACCGACATCAGATTTCAGCAAATGGTTGGCGTGATACTGGGTTTACTACTGGTGCAGTACTGATACGTACCATGTAGAAACTTTGGAATTAGGCCATTACTAACAACGGGCGCAATACTGTGCCTGTAATAGCTAGCTACCCCGAGGGAAAAGTCGGATATTAGCCGGAGTTCACGACCGGCGCAGTACCGCGCCAGTGGTAATAGAGAAGAAATACCAGTACTGGCTGTTGGTACTGTGCCAACCATCGTCATAGTACTGGTTCACAACTGGCCCAGTACTGACCGTCACTACTGGCGGAATACCGACGCAAGAGTTCTGCCAACGGTTTTCGTCATACTGGTTCACAACTGGCCCAGTACTGACCGTCACTACTACGGGGATACCGATGCAAGAGTTCTGCCAACGGTTGGCGTCATAGTGGTTCACAACTGGCCCAGTACTGACCGTCACTACTGGCGGGATACCGACGCAAGAGTTCTGCCAACGGTTGTCGTCATACTGGTTCACAACTGGCCCAGTACTAACCGTTACTACTGGCGGGATACCAACGCAAGAGTTCTGCCAACGGTTGGCGTCATACTGGTTTACAACTGGCCCAATACTGACCTTCGCTACTGGCGGGATACCGACGCAAGAGTTCCGCCAACGTTTGGCGTCATACTGGTATACTACTGGCCCAGTAATGATACGCATTACTGGTGAAATACCGACATAAGAATCCAGCCAACGGTAGGCATTATACTGGTGTACTACTGGCTTATGCTTAATATGCATTACTGGTGAAATGCCGGCACCGGCGTTTCGCCAGCGATTGGCTTAGTACTGGCTACGTACCAACTTCAAGTGCTGACTGACAACCGATATAAGATTTTAGCCAATGGTTGGCGTGGTACTGGGTTTCCTACTGGCGCAGTACTGATACGCATTACTGGTGAAATACCAACATAAGAATTCAGCCAACGGTTGGCATTATACTGGTGTACTAATGGCTTATGATTAATATGCATTACTGGTGAAATACCGGCACCGGCGT
>CAKNXH010073333.1:0-11046 GCA_932178445.1 Andricus quercusramuli | reverse complement strand
CTCCGATTTGAAAAAGTTTTATAAAATATATAGAGAAATTCATGAAAGAATGCTGAACACTTTCGTAGAAATCACAATTGAGGTATTGAAAGTTTGTAATCACATAATTATAAGGTTTAAATACCTCAATTCAGTCAAATGTATAGAAAAATTCTTCAAAAATGTTGAAAAATCTCATAGAAATTCGATTCGAGCACGCGTTGAAAATTAAAATATTAAGTTTGCCAATAACCGACACATCTCTTAATGGTAAATCCACTACCCGGGTGCACCGGAACGTGCACCAGGTCGTTCAAGACGTCATCTACGAGAACTTTTTTAGAATCTAAATTGTATCAATAGCCAAAATAACTACCAATGGTGAGTCGACGATCAGGATGCACCGGAACGTGCACCAGGTCGTTTGGCACGTATTCTACGAGAACTGCTTTAAAATTCAAATTGTTTTAACATCCAAAATAATTATGTGTTGAGTCGACGATCCGGGTGCACCGAGTCGCGCACATTCAGTTACCATTTAGTTACCAGGTAGTTTAGCACGTATTCTACGAGAACTTTTTAGAAATTTGAATTGTTTCAACCACCAAATTAACTACCGTCGACTCACCATTGGTAGTTATTTTGGTAGATAAACCTCAAAATTTCTAAAGAAATCATCAAGTCAAGCTTCCTTCGATCGCTTTTTTATATTAAGAAAATATGAGAGAAAATAAAGTTTTCATATTTTTGTTTCGGTCTTACGATCCATTTAGAAAAAATTGAAAAACTAAATCGAGTCAAAATTCCTTTTTATTGACGTTTTGGCCCCATCTGTGGGCCTTCATCGATACAAACATCTTAAAGAATAATCGGAGTCAATCATAAATATACGTCGAAGCAAATGACAACATTTTAAAATTTTGTGAAGTCAGATATCATTCTGAAGTTTTAAAAATCATTATGAAGTTTGTAAAAAAAGTATTGGGGAACTATAAAGTCCAAGGAACTTTCCCAATATATTAAAAAAGGTTCATATTTTGTAATTAAAATGCTGTGAAACAGCTAACAAACTGATGTTTTTTTACAAACTTCATAATGATTTTTAAAACTTCAGAATTATCTGACTTTACAAAATTTTAAAATGTTGTCATTCGCTTCGACGTATATTTATGATTGACTTCGATTACTCTCTAAGATGTTTCTTTCTGATGAAGGCCCACAGATGAGGCCGAAACGTCAATAAAAAGGAATTTTGACTCGATTTCTTTTTTAAATTTTTTCTAAATGTATCGTAAGACCGAAATAAAAATGCGAAAACTTGGTTTTCTCTCATATTTTCCTAATGGTAGTTAGTTTGGCTATTGACACAATTTAGATTCTAAAAAAGTTCTCGTAGATGACGTCTTGAACGACCTGGTGCACGTTCCGATGCACCCGGGTAGTCGACTTGCCATTTAGAGATGTGCCGGTCATTGGAAAACTTAAGATTTCAATTTTCAACGTTAAAACTTGAAATAGATTCAACTTTTTCCATGTCATATCTTATTTAATCGATTCAAAAAATATAGAATTGGGAATTCAACTTTTAAAATTATTTGCAATGCAAGCCTTTAATTTCATATAACTTATATAAACTTATTCTATATAGCCATATAACATCTTATTAATCTTGAACCTACTAGAATTTATAACCAAAAAAGAGTTTGCGATTACAAATTTGTTCGAAATTTAAAGTTTCCAAAATTTTAAAAATGTTAAAGATCCCGAAATTTTTAATTACCTAAATTTTAAACTAAATTTTCGAAATATGATATTCTTGAAATTACTGACATTATAAATATAAAACTCCAGAAATTTCAAATTTCCGAAATCATTAACCTAGAATTTTCAAATCACAAAAATTTGTCAAACAGCCCTTCACAGCTGTAGCTTATATTTTAGATTTTTTTTTATACTACAAGTTATGTTAGCTGCGAGGCTTTCTCAGGAGCTCCGAATGCGTAGGTAGGGGGTTCGAGCCCACAGCGAATAATAATTTTAATAGCGTGCGATTATTTGTGCAGTGATTGTTTGTGTAATAGTAAATAATTATGTACTTAAATATGTGAACAAATATTAAAGCATAATGATAATAATAATGATAATAAAAAAGATTTTTTTTAGGCTAAAAATCGGCCATGATTTTATAGAACTGTTCTCTATAGTTTCGACACTTCTCCGATGTAGACTGTATATTAGCTGGAGTTTTAGATTTTCTAGAACTATTCTACGTTTTTCGCATTTTAGAGAACTCTGTATTAAATTTTGTAGAATGGTTCGATGCAATGTAAAACCAAGAAGATTTCAACTTTTAATAAACTACCCGTCGTATCCTCTACTATAGGACTAGTTCTATAAAATTTAATGAAATTTTTTTTTCCGTGTAGTAAAACTTTTTTCATTCGCATAATTCAAAGTTGATGCAAGAATAGAAAAGATTCCTTGGTTCGGGACGAATCGATTAACCTATAATATTAATACATTTCATTGAAGAGTAGGGAAGTTATGGTAATTTATACAGGGTGTTTTTTTTAACTTGAGACAACGAAATATCTCAAAAAATACGCATCCTACGGAAAAAATGTATGGAATAAAAACTTTTTATTTTCGAGGGGGGAAAAAAATTTGTTAAAATTTACCCCACCCCCACCCCCACAGGAGGCGGTGGTGGGGGTAACTTTGTAATTTCAAATGGCAACCCCAATTTTTTATCACAGATTCATATTCTCCTTTACGAAATCCGTAAGTTTATTCGGAAAATTTGTTTCGATTCGCGATAGATGGCGCTGCAATTGCGAAAAACGAAGTTGTTGACACTACTTTTAGCTCTACCCAGGAATAACGACGCGGACGTAGTAGTTGTCTATTCCCTTCGGGGTGCTTAATTTCGGTGAGTCCCCTTGCCTCTCACCATCCATCGGAGTGCTTGATTTCGGTGAGTCCCCTTGCCTCTCACCACAGGGATGCTTGATTTCGATTAATTATTTTACAATAAGTGCTCAAAATGGTGTCCTCGCACTTCGATGCACTTGTTAATCCGAGCTTTGAAAGATTCCACACAACTGCGAATTGTGTCTGGTGATATTTGTGCACAAGCAGACCTGATTCGCTCGATCATGTTATCACGAGTTGTGGGCACTTCTTGATACACGCGATTCTTTAGATAACCCCACAAATAGAAATCCGGCGCCGTAAGATCTGGCGATCTGGCAGGCCAATTTACTGGACCTCCTCTACCGATCCATCGTCCATTGAAATTCGCGATTGAGTACTTCCCTCGCGATTGCCGCATAATGTGCTGGACAACCGTCATGTTGAAACCACATGTTGTGTCGCACTTCCAAGCTTAGGTCTTCCAGCAATATTGGAAGTTGATTTTCTGAAAAGTCACGATATTTTTCACCGCTCAAATTTCCATCAATAAAATACGGACCGATAAGTTGATCTTCAATTATTCCACACCAAATGCTCACGGACCATGGACGCTGATGCTCAACTTCACGCAACCAATGTGGATTTTCTACACTCCAATAATGCATGTTGTGCCGATTAACGTTACCATGGTTTGTGAAAGACGACTCGTCTGTGAAGAGTACTAGAAAAAAGAAACTCGGGTTTCCTTGTATCTGCTGAACCGCCCATTGACAAAATGTCACTCGGTTCTGAAAATCATTTCCATGAAGTTCTTGATGCAGTGAAATATGATACGGATGATAATTATTACGTTTTAATACCTTCCAAACACTGGATAGAGACATTCCGGAATCGCGGCTTAGTTGTCGAGTACTAACATGAGGGTCATAAGTGACTGCAGCTAAAATTGCAATTTCATTATCAACTCCAGTAACTGTTACTTGACGCTTCCTTTTTTTCGGTTGTACACTTCCGTCAGTGATGAAGTTTCGGACAACCTGTTAAAACGAAGCGCGTGAAGGAACACTTTCTGGAAAGCGTTGAGCATAAAGCGTGAGAGCATCATTGATATTCCTGCCACTTTCTCCATAAATGAGAATCATTTCAATCTTCTGTTGCTGAGATAGAATTTTCATTGTAAAAGTAATGAAGTAAGGTAATGAGGAAATACAACGACACCCAAACCAACTCAAACGAACGTGACCAACAACAATAACCCATACGAAAGCGACCAACACACCCAAATCAAATAAACACAATCAACCTTCCTAATGAATAAACGTTAAGCACGGACAGACGCGGTTATCGCTCGGCCGGAATGACGTCGAGGATTGTAAACAGTGGAGACTCGATGGTATGTAATGTCTACATCCAAAATCGACTGTCGTCAACCAACTGCATTCGGGAATGGTTTTCGACAGTTTTATCACTTTTACTCTCCCGTTGCAAAAAGTTCAAGCACCCCGATGGATGTTGAGAGGCAAGGGGACTCACCGAAATTAAGCACCCCGAAGGGAATAGACAACTACTACGTCCGCGTCGTTATTCCTGGGTAGAGCTAAAAGTAGTGTCAACAATTTCATTTTTCGCAATTACAGCGCCATCTATCGCGAATCGAAACAAATTTTCCGAATAAAACTTACGTATTTCGTAAAGAAGAATCTGAATCTGTGATAAAAAATTGGGGTTGCCATTTGAAATGACAAAGTTACCCCCACCCCTGCCTCCTGTGGGGGTGGGGGTGGGGTAAGTTTTAAAAAATCTTTTTTCTTCCTCGAAAATAAAAAGTTTTTATTCCAGACATTTTTTCCGTAGGCTGCGTATTTTTTGAGATATTTTGTTGTCTCAAGTTAAAAAAAACACCCTGTATATTTTGAAAATCGGTTTTTTATAGTAAAACTTTTTTCAATAGCATAATTCAGAGTTGATGCAAGAATATAAAAGATTCCTTGGTTCGAAACGAATAGATTGTCCTATAATAATAATACATTTTATCAAAGAGTAGGGAAGTTGTGATAATTTATATATTTTGAAAATCAGTTTTTTATGGTAAAACTTTTTTCATTAGCATAATTCAGAGTTGATGCAAGAATATAAAAGATTCCTTGGTTCGAAACGAATCGATTGTCCTATAATAATAAAGCATTTTTTCAAAGAGTAGGAAAGTTATGGTAATTTATATATTTTGAAAAACGTTTTTTTATAGTAAAACTTTTTTCATTAACATAATTAAAAGTTGTTGCAAGAACAGAAAAGATGTGCTGATTCGAGACGAATCGATTGACCTATAATATTAATACATTTTATTGAAGAGGATGGAAATTCTGAAATTGCATAATATTTGAAAACACGGTTTTTCATAGTAAAACTTTTTTCAGTAACATAATTCAAAATTGAAGCAAGAACGGAAAAAAGCTATTGATTTGAGGCAAATCGATTGATCTATAATCATAATAATACACTTTATTGAAGATTAGGGAAGTTCTGCTCATTTATAATATCTGAATCATCAGTTTCAAACAGAAAAACTTTTTTCATCGACATAATTTAAAGTTGATGCATGAATAGAAAAGACTTTTGATCATAAATTTTCAAATAGAGTAATATTATGACAATTTTTGTGAAGAAATCATAAAGCGGGGAAAGGGATAGGGTGCGACAGAACTTTTCCTTTCCCTTTTCCAGCTCAAAACATTATTAGTTCGAACGCAAGATTTAATTTGTCTGATTTGTCTTTGTATTTAAAACATTTTTTGTATTATTTTGTAATTTTTCATTACTGGTAAATTTCTATTTTTAAATTGAGAAAAATTAAGACTTTGGTTTGTCTATCATTGAAAAAAATAACTAATGCTTTCTCTATGAGGAAGCGAATACATTTGCTAACGGGAAGCAAAGTGCTCGTGAAATGAGCACCATATAATTATAAATACAAACAAAGTGGAAACACTCGAGATCGAATTCACAGCTAGTTTAATACAAATTTGCCATTTGTGACTTTGCGTGTTCCTGTTGCGTCTGAGCAAGTTGGTTTCTTTCGAAACTGCTGGTTTCTTGTTGTTTTATGATTAATCAATAACTGTCCCTCGTGAAAAGAAAGACCAACTTAAGATCACATTAAGACCACTTTCGAACCACGTTTAGTCTTTTTCTAGTCTTTTACCTTTCAGCCTATACCTGCATCAATCTTAGGGCATTGAAATAGACACCACTCTCTCTCTCGCTGAAATAAGGATAGCTGTCTGCATCAACAGACTAGCTATACCTAAAAGTCCCAAAGAGCCTGGGATGATTTATTATTATTCACGAGATCTAGATGCTCCAACCAGTTGCCGTTATATTTATGAAACTCTGTCCCTTCCTCTATCTCGTCATCTCTTTCTGTTGAAACTTACAAGAAAGAGCGCCAAAATTTCCAATCTGTGACTCGTGATGAGCCTCATAATGATGGGATATTGGGGTTTCAAACTGCCAGGACAAGAATACACCTGCCTCTACTGTGATCTTAAGTTGGTATCTTTTTTCAAGAGGGGTCATTGATCATTTAGAGCAATGGGTGCGTATCCAGAGTGCAAAACAGTAATTTCCAGAGGAGGACCTGAGGTGCTTGTGTGTTTAAAGTGTGCCGTTTTAACTCATCTGGCCTGTGTAAATTTCAACATTTCAAAAAAAACTTTGATCAACTCAAAGAGGGTCAAGCAGATTTCTTCTACATAAAATGCAAAGGGCAGAGCGTCAGCGACATCTCCATGGCAGTCGATGGTAGTTCATCTGGGAAACCTGGAATTAATATCCTCAACGCCGACGCGACGGTACGTCTGCTTCTCACGCTCCTGCCCCCTCAGCAGCAACGGCTACCCCAAGGTCCAACCAGCCTGATCTCGCTGCTATGATTAGAAATGTTGTCTTGGAAGGACAAAAAGAAGGGCTTGCGCAGTCTTAGGGATTCTTACGAGGATCACAGAATTTGAAAATAAGCAGTAAGTGTTTGATGATAATCTTCTAACCTCCGTTCAAACTATCAGAGCTGACATTGCTGAGAACTTGAATCGAATGTCTGTATTTAAAGCTAGCTTAGAAGTGGCTACTCTTGAGCATGCGCTAAATGTAAGCGAGCAGGCCGCCCTTCAAACGACTTTGGAAATTCATAATTTACCTATGAAACCCAATGAAGACGTTTTTACGACCATGGACTCGATAGTTGGGGCTCTTGATGTTCCCTTTACGAGGGAAGATGTGGTCATAATATTAGAATCATAAAGGCACCTGCACTCGAAAAACCCCCCCCCCCCCCCCCATCATTGTCACGAAATTCGGTAATCAACAACTGCGAGATAAATTCGTTGAGAGACGTAAGGTTCTTAGAGACTTCTCTACTAAAAACCTCGGGGGGTCGAGTGAAGATAAACACCCTGTTTATCTACGTGAGGGCCTGTCATCTTTGAACAGGAAAATCTACGCCATTGCCTTGGGTCTCAGAAGAGACAAAATAATTAAATATCTGTGGATTACGGACGGAAAATTTTGTTGTCGCAGAGAGGATGGATCTCCACGAATTCACCTGTCCAATCTGCAGACCGTCGAGGGACTTATATAGCAACTACTGCTTCCTAGTATCATCCTAAGTATATATGTATATATATATATATATATATGTTGTAAATATAATATAACTCATCAATTAGACCGATTTCTAACTCATCAAGCATACATAATAATTTTTTCAATTGAAAATTTTTATTTCAAAAGGTTTCTCAGTTATTCTAATTGGGCTAATAGGATTTACTATGTTCTACAAAAACATCTGTCAAGTCAAAGTAATCCTGACTACATCGTCTTATTTTTTATTTGAAAGATCTATTATTGTATCGACAGCACCAGATTCTATAAAAAATACTAAGATTGTTTCTCACCCTAGTTCGGAGATTTATACATCTAAGGGTATATTTAAATTTTCATGCTTCAGTACCACTGAAGATTATTTTAGATTTATATCTACACTGTCACTTCAGCAAGTATTGAGCACTACTTAACCCTATTTGTAATTACTCAATTTGGGCTCTGCTGGTTATTCATCATGTTATTTCTATTTCTACTAGCTTTTACTCTGTGTTAACTTTATAATGCTTATTGCTTTTATAATTTTTACCTTTGTATGTGCCTTAATCCCTGTTTTCAATTGTAAGCATGTGAACTGGATTTTGTTGGTTAACGTATTTCAGACACTTCTATATTTAACTATACTTGAACTTTACTTATAACTGTCAAAATGGAAATCTTGAAGATTTGTCTCGTTAACGCTCTGTCTTGATCATCACACACTTTTCCGCAGAGATAGATATTAGAGAAGAGGGGGTGGGGTCTTTCACGATATTCATGACAGCTCAAGGGGTGCACAGGTGGGAATGAGTCCTCCTGCCGATTACCCTATTGCTGAATACCTTTTTATCAAGGTACCTTCGTCTTATGAAAGTATGCTGGTGGGTTTAATCTACAAATCTCCTAATGCTTCCTACCGTACACTGAGAAAAATGGATTATACCGGGTAGTAAAAAATATGTTACCGAATATAATCTTGGACTATTAACTAAGGGACAGCGATCCAGATTATTAGAACTACAATCTATAGATATTAAGAAATACATATTACAGGGTAATATCTTGAATTATTAAACTTCATAATCTGAGATAATAAAATCTATAATCCAAGATTTTAAGATCTAAAATTCATATTAGAATCCTGGTGCATTAGATAACCTCAAATATATATAATAATTTTTGCAAACGTATTTATAAACCAATACAAAATTTTGATAGATGAGCTCGCGAAGTAGAACTGGGAACAAATTTCAATTTTTTCAACACACAATAAGCAGGAAAGCGCCTATCATAAGACTACAAAAACGAAAGTAAAGGAGGCTAAGTTTCTATACTTGTACAAGTGGCATTCACTAAATCTAAATCACGTGTGATTTCGTACTAATAATAATTTTATAAGAGACTAGCGGACCCGACAGACGTTGTCCTGTACACACATCTTAAATTTGAAAATTTTAAGCTTTTTACATTTTCCAGGGGACTGAATTGTGAATCTAAACCATTGTCGAATCTACTGGGACACACACACAAAATTTCATCAAAATCGGTCCAGCCGTTTAGGAGGAGTTCAGTCACATACACACGAACAGAAGAATTATATGTATAAACACTACACAGAAGCCTGGATATTTAAAAATATGAGATGTTACAATTTAATGCCTGAAGATTATAAGAATTTATCATCTTGAGATTATATTTGCTAACATCTTAATATATTAGAAAAATATCAGGGATTATACGCGCTAATATACTTTTCTATACGGTGTATTATTCTTTAATTCTATTATCCAGTTCGTATGATCCATTTTTCTCAGTGTAGGAAACTTGAGACTGGCATGTTTAACCTTACACCAAATTCGGGGAAAGTTGCCTGAGACGAGCCCCCTTCCATATTTTCCGAAAGTTTTTGATTTTAAGGAACTTTAGAAGCAAAAGCGATTATTGGCGTCATAGCTTGATGTTTTCTTTACAAAGTTCACACACTTAAAAGTTAAAAAAATGTTTATAAGGCAATGAACTTCGATGTTGAAAAAAATATGTATTTGTCTCGTCTTAGGCAACCCGGTATCATAAGAAGAGCCCCTTTTTAAAATAAAAAAAGCTATGTAATTAAGCACTAGATATTAATGAATTTTCTTCGCAGCGTATTTTTTAAACATATTCTTTACATTTATGATATATTAGTTTATTAGGGGAAAAGTCGGATATTAGCCAGAGTTCACGACCGGCGCAGTACCGCGCCTGTTGTAATAGAGAAGAAATACCAGTACTGGATGTTAGTACTGTGCCAACCATCGGCATAGTACTGGTTTACAACTGGCCCAGTACTGACTGCCATTACTGGTAGAATATTACTGGCATTATACTGGTTAACTACTGGCTTAGGAGAAATATGCATTACTGGTGAAATACCGGCACCGACGTTTCGCCAGCGATTGTCGTAGTACTGGCCACATACCAACTTCAAGTGCCGATCGACAACCGACATCAGATTTCAGCAAATGGTTGGCGTGATACTGGGTTTACTACTGGTGCAGTACTGATACGTACCATGTAGAAACTTTGGAATTAGGCCATTACTAACAACGGGCGCAATACTGTGCCTGTAATAGCTAGCTACCCCGGGGGAAAAGTCGGATATTAGCCGGAGTTCACGACCGGCGCAGTACCGCGCCAGTGGTAATAGAGAAGAAATACCAGTACTGGCTGTTGGTACTGTGCCAACCATCGTCATAGTACTGGTTCACAACTGGCCCAGTACTGACCGTCACTACTGGCGGAATACCGACGCAAGAGTTCTGCCAACGGTTTTCGTCATACTGGTTCACAACTGGCCCAGTACTGACCGTCACTACTACGGGGATACCGATGCAAGAGTTCTGCCAACGGTTGGCGTCATAGTGGTTCACAACTGGCCCAGTACTGACCGTCACTACTGGCGGGATACCGACGCAAGAGTTCTGCCAACGGTTGTCGTCATACTGGTTCACAACTGGCCCAGTACTAACCGTTACTACTGGCGGGATACCAACGCAAGAGTTCTGCCAACGGTTGGCGTCATACTGGTTTACAACTGGCCCAATACTGACCTTCGCTACTGGCGGGATACCGACGCAAGAGTTCCGCCAACGTTTGGCGTCATACTGGTATACTACTGGCCCAGTAATGATACGCATTACTGGTGAAATACCGACATAAGAATCCAGCCAACGGTAGGCATTATACTGGTGTACTACTGGCTTATGCTTAATATGCATTACTGGTGAAATGCCGGCACCGGCGTTTCGCCAGCGATTGGCTTAGTACTGGCTACGTACCAACTTCAAGTGCTGACTGACAACCGATATAAGATTTTAGCCAATGGTTGGCGTGGTACTGGGTTTCCTACTGGCGCAGTACTGATACGCATTACTGGTGAAATACCAACATAAGAATTCAGCCAACGGTTGGCATTATACTGGTGTACTAATGGCTTATGATTAATATGCATTACTGGTGAAATACCGGCACCGGCGT
>CAKNXH010073312.1:0-18399 GCA_932178445.1 Andricus quercusramuli | reverse complement strand
TTCTTATGATCTAGCAATACCGTTTTATAAATTTAACAAGTATATTGTTCATCTTGTCGATATAAGGAAAACTCTTTTAGAATTGGGAATACAACTAATGTATATCACATATTTGTTCGCGTCTTTGAGACGCGTGGATTGACCTGTTGGCGAACTGTCGAAGCCAATTATTGATTAATCAATAGCTACTCAGAATGTTAAGAAAAGTTACATTATTTCAATGAGGTTTTAATTTGAAATACAACTACCGCAGGTTAAAAAGTTTTTCATTGTCACAGAACACATCAATTGACATTTTGATGGGCCCTCTGATTTTCTGAAAATAAAATTTTCGTGAAGACAGAAACATTGTTTAAGGAAAAACTCCCTCTATGAGGAAGAAAATTTATTTGATACTTATGAGGAAGCAAAATGCTCATTAGGGTGGTCCAAAAATTCGACTTTCGATTTTTTGTGATAAAACCCCCCCATTTTGTTCGTTTTCCGGAAAAAGAAATTCCGTAATTTTTTATTTTTTTTTTTTATTCAACGTTAACCCGTGCCCCCGGGCTTTTGAAATTAACATGGGGTTTCAAATGGGAAAAGCTCGATATTCAAAAAAATGGAAAAAAGAAGTACTTGTTATACATTTTTTGTCAATTAAAGTATTTTCACCTCTTGAGGAGTGTTTAAGGAATAATTTCCACCCACTAGCTTTTAATTTTGACTCACCTGAACCCCTTTCATTGTGCCCGGAAAATGCCCCAAAAAATGCAAAATAGCAGTTTTCTATCAAATTCATGTCAAAGATGGTATTTTTGAAAAAATTTTCAACATGAATTATTTTTAATCGATAAGTGACGAGTTTTAAAGTATATTTTAAATAATTTGAAATCGTTTAAACAATTAGTATTTGTTTAAACAATTTTTTTCCCCTGTTAATCGTGAAAAGTTATTATCTTTCGGAATAAATCGTACAAGGTTGATGAATGTCAAGAGTAGTAGTTCTTGTTTAACTTATTTGGTAATTATTTAAACAATTTTCATTTGTTTCAACAATTTTTTCAACCTAAACTCGTAAGAAGTTATTATTTTCTGAAAATAATGACACAATTAAAGAATGTTGAAAGCAATACATTTTTGAAGGATGTTTGGTAATTATTTAAATAATTTTGATTTTTTTAAACAATTTTTTCCCCCTGTAAAGCGTGAAAAATTATTACTTTCGGGAATTAATGACACAATTAAAGGAATTTAAGAGTAATATTTTTTTCTACATAATATTTAGCAATTTTCAAAATAATTTTTATTTGTTTAAACAATTTTTGTTTGTTTAAAAATTTTTTTCTCTGCAAATCGAGAAAATTTATTCTTTTCAGCAATGAATGACACAATTAACGAATTTTAAGAATAATATTTTTTTGCTTAGGATATTTGGAAATTATTTAAACAATTAATAATCATTAATAATCATTAATATAAAATATTTTTGCAGTCTGTTATGAGTAGTTATTTTTTCAGATCATATTCGTTAAAAATCTGAAAAAATAACTACTCATAACAGACTGCAAAAATGGTTTATATTAATGATTATTAATGATTATTAATTGTTTAAATAATTTCAAAATATCTTAAGCAAAAAAATATTATTCTTAAAATTCGTTAATTGTGTCATTAATTGCAGAAAAGAATAAATTTTCTCGATTTGCAGAGACAAAAATTTTTAAACAAATAAACATTATTTTAAAAATTGCTGAATATTCTATAGAAAAAAATATTACTCTTAAATTCCTTTAATTGTGTCATTAATTCCAGTAAGTAATAATTTTTCACGCTTTACAGGGGGAAAAAATTGTTTAAAAAAATCAAAATTATTTAAATAATTACCAAACATCCTTCAAAAATGTATTGCTTTCAACATTCTTTAATTGTGTCATTATTTTCAGAAAATAATAACTTCTTACGAGTTTAGGTTGAAAAAATTGTTGAAACAAATGAAAATTGTTTAAATAATTACCAAATAAGTTAAACAAGAACTACTACTCTTGACATTCATCAACCTTGTACGATTTATTCCGAAAGATAATAACTTTTCACGATTTACAGGAGGAAAAAAATTGTTTAAACAAATACTAATTGTTTAAACAATTTCAAATTATTTAAAATATACTTCAAAATTCGTCACTTATCGATTAAAAATAATTCATGTTGAAATTTTTTTTTAAAATACCGTCTTTAGCATGAATTTGATAGAAGACTGCTATTTTGCATTTTTTGGGCCATTTTCCGGGCACAATTAAAGGGGTTCAGGTGTATCAAAATTAAAAGCTAGTGGGTGGAAATTATTCCTTAAACACTCCTCAAGAGGTGACAATACTTTCATTCACAAAACATGTATGACAAGTACTTCTTTTTTCCATTTTTTTGAAAATCGAGCTTTTCCCATTTAAAACCCCATGTTAATTTCAAAAGCCCGAGGGCACGGGTTAAGGTTGAATAAAAAAAAAATAAAAAATTACGGAATTTCTTTTTCCGGAAAACGAACAAAATGGGGGGGTTTTATCACCAAAAATCGAAAGTCGAATTTTTACAGGTATAAATTTGGACCACCCTGACGCTCATACAATGAGCACAAATAGATACACCCATAGTGAATACGTCCGTAGTACTTCGCAGCCGTATTTGTATGTAGAACAGAAGTTGATGTTAAAGTTAAACTACTTCGTTAAAATTCATTTTTTAATTAAAAATTCATCACTTTGGTTCAAAATGTAACTGTTTGGTTGAAAATTCAACTCTTTGCTTCATGATTTAATTCTTTTCTTAAAAATTCATTTTTTTTATTGAAGATTCATCATTTTATTCGAAAATTTCTATCTTTGTTTGAAATTTTAACTATTTTGCTAAAAATTAATTTTTATTTTGATAGAGAATTGATTTTCTTCACTAAAATGTAACTATTACATTTTTGGTTGAAAATTGATATTTTAAATTGAAAATGAATCTTTGTTGGTAGAAAAGTAATCTATTTTGTTGGAAATTCTTTCTTTTTGGTAGAAAATTAATCCTCTGGTTAGAAAATTCATACTTTTTGGTTAAAGTGGCAACTGCTTGGTTGAAAATTAATTGTTTTTTTGGTTAAGAATTAATTTTTTTGTTGAAGGTTAACATATTTTCGGGTTAAAAATTCAATTATTTTGTTAAAAATTCATCTTTTTCATCGAATTCAACTGGTTGAATAGTTATTTGTGATACAAGTGCGCAAAATATGTGATTGTGTGCGAGTGTGCATTTTTTGCAACGCCCGCCCGAAAGAGTTGTTAGGGCTCGTGCATAAATTACGTAACACTTTTAGGTGGGAGGGGGTGTAGCTTAATGTTACACAATGGGGGGGGGGGTCAAAATTGTCGGAAAACTGCGTTACGTAATTTATGCACGACCCCTTAGGAGAAGGTGACGAAAAATACTAATTTTATAGTGCATAGAGTGGAGTAAACAAATTTAAAAAAAAATGTTTGAAAAAATTGATTTTTCAAAATGTTTGGAAAAAAATGTTCTGATAAAAAAATTTGCGCAAAAACATTTTTGAAAGAAATGATTGAAAAAAAAATTCTGCGAAAAAAAATGTTTGAAAAAAAATGTTGTGAAAACAAATTTTGAAACAAAAAAATTTGTTGAATAAAATTTTTTGGAAAAAAAAATTATAAAAAAATGTTGGCGTTTATGCTCCTTTGCCTGGGGTGAGGGGGCGGGCTACGAAACATAAAAACAAAACTTCAATCATTAAAAAATGTGTTCAAGTTAAATCTAACTTTGTTTCAAGAAGATGCCAACACCAGTGTTTAAAGTAACCTATGCCAGTGTCTAAAGTACCTCATCTCGAAAGTGCGCATGCGCAGCTTTTTCACTAGTGCCTAAAGTAAGCCGTCGTTAAACTGCGCATGCGGGAAAATTGTTTCGCACACTGTTTGCTCAAATAAGGTCCTTTATGCACCATTTAGAAGCATGAAAACGTCAACTTTTGAGGTGGGTGTGGCAAAAAATTAGTTTTGTTGTTGTTGATGATTACTTTTTTTTTGAACTGAAAATTTAACGATTCTATTTTGGGTTGAAAATCAATCTTTTTTGTCCAAAACGCAACCAATTGTTTAAAAGTTGAACCACTTTACAAAAAATCCATTTTTGTAAATTGAAGCTTCATGTGTTTGGTTTAAAATTGGACTATTTTGTTATAAATTCGTTTTATTTTTGATTAAAAATTAATTTTTTTAACTGAAGATTTAAATATTCCATTTATGATTGAAAACGTATCTTTTTTAGTTAACATTTTTTAACTTTTGGTAGAATAATCTTCTTGATTGAAAAATGAACTTTTTGTTTGAAAATTCAACTCTTTGCTTGAATGTTGAACACTTCGTAGAAATTCATTACTGCTTTTGTTAAAGATTCATTATTTCAGTAAGAAATTAATCTCTGTGTTTAAATTGTAACTATTTTGCTAAAAATATTTGGTTAAAAATTCGTCTTTTTTGGTAGAAAATTAATCTTCTTGTTTGGAAATTTGTTCTTTTAGGTTAAAAATGCAACTGCTTGGTTAAAAATTAATTTTGCCAGTTTAAGGATTATTTTTTTACATTCTCATCATTTATGTTTGAGAAAGTATTAGATTTGTACGAAATTTCACTCGTTTTTTGGTATTATTCATCGAACAAGAATAAGTAGAAATTTATAAATTCAAAATAATCGACGACAGATAAGTAGAAAAGTTTAAAAAATAATTGTAGCTTTTTAAAAGACCTAAAAAATGTTCTCTCCATAATTTTTCCCTCAATCATTTTTTGATAAGACTTGATATTTTAGTTTTATTATTCGAAAATACTATGAAAAAAATCAAAAATTAAAATTTTGAGCCAAACGATGCAAAATATAAAAAAAGGCTCAGGAAGTAATTGTAGCTTTTGAAAAGTCCTATAAAATTTGTTGAAACTATTTTTGGATATGACTTGTCATTCCGGTTTTATTTATCGAAAATACTATGAAAAAAATATATAATTCAAATTTTGAGTCAAGCGACTTGAGATACGGAAGACAAATTCAACAAGGAATTACAAGTGGAAGTTGGAAATTCGTTTTTCGGTGTAAAATTAATTTTTTTATCTGAAAATATAGCTATTCCATTTTTGGTTGTAAATTTCTCCTTTATAAGTTGAAAATTCAACTATTTCGACATTGTTTTTTTTTTTAATTCATAATTTTGTTTGAGGATTCAAGGATTTTGTTAAAAATTATACTTTTTTAGTTGAACTCAACCGGTTGAAGTTCGTTTTTGGTTTAAATTTAGTTTTTTCAAATGAAAACTTAACGATTCCATATTTCGTTCAAAATTTATCTTTTTTAGTTCAAAGTTCAATTTTTTTCATTGTAAATTCTTCTTTCTTGATTGAAAATAATTTTTCTTGTTGAGAATTCTTTTTTTTCGGTTTAAAAGTCAACTAATTTCTAAAAAATTCGACTTTCCATCTGGAAAACTTGACTATTTTGTTCACCATTTTGATCAAATTAATTTCAATATTGTTTAGTGTTGATTTTCTCAAATTTTGTTCTGAGTGAACTTTTTGATTTAATCAAGCTTCAGGTTTTTGGTTACGAAATTTCGATGTTAATTGTCATTTTTATAATTTGAACATTTTAAGTTTTAAATAGTAGTGTTACGAACAATTCTAAAAACACCTAAATTTTAACATCCTTCACTTTTAAATTGTTTTTGTATTAAGACTTTGGACTTGAAATTAAAAAATCTTCAATTTTAGATGTCTCAATCCAACACCTTTTTCATTTTCTATTTTCAGCGTTAAATCACACCGCTCGCTTTTAAAATGTCGGAAGATATTCGAGAACCAGTAGCCGAACTTGCTCAAATCCAAGAAAATTCCATCAACGAATCACATCCTCCCCGATCCGGCGAAAATGTGAGTCGCAAAAGCAACCAGCGTCGAATCCAGGAACGCAAACAACAAATCTACGCCTGGCCTCAACCCAAAAAACTCATAAAACTCGCCAACTTCAGTGCCTGCCAGGATGAAATTTGCAAATGCATCGGATTCAAGACCAAGCAAGCCCCCAGTAATTCTCCCCAAAAAACCCTGAATGCAATTTTTTCTGATCCCTGCAACACCTGCTCTCACTCTCTCGAAAAACACGTCTCCCATTTTCAACAGGCGACTGACGAGGAATTAAACAAATTCCTCGCAATGATCATTGACGTGGAGAACATTTTCAATTGCATGAAAACGGAGAAAGACCCAGACACTCAAAAAGTATACTGCTACCTCTGCAAAGTTCTTCGAAAAGCGATGATTTTCAAAACTAGTCCGACCATCGAGGGACAGTTGGGTCAACCCCCTTTCGAAGAGATAAACATGGAACAAGGGGTTATAAATTTCGTGCTTTACAAATTCAATCACCTCTTGCCGCAGGAATTTCAAATGATGCACAATTCGGCCAAAATATTCCTCAATTGTCTAAACCACTGGAATTTCGAGACACCAAGTTCTTTGCAAAGTGCGATTTCTTCCAGTGATGCTACAGCTTACAAAATTAATTACATGCGTTGGCTGGTTTTCTGCCAAGTGCCTGCATTTTGCGATTCTCTTACTCGTCACGACACCACCCGAATTTTCGGTCGGACCCTTCTTCGTCTCGTTATGATTCCAGTCTGCAAACAGCTGATGGAGAAGTGCCATAGCGAGAGGAATAAAATGTCCGAGGAAAAAAGGGTTCTCGTTTTCACTCACTTTCCTCGATTTTTATCAATGTTGGGGGAAGAACTCCACTCTCGTAATTCACCAATCTGGAATTCCGATTTCAATCCCGCTGTATCTGCATATCTTCTGAATGCAGATGAAGATCCGTCACAGACCGAGCTTGAAAAAGTCACTTCCTCGGAGGAATATTCCAGTTTGAAAAGACCCCTGGATCAAAGAGAAGATGTGGAATTGGAAGCGAAAAAGCAGAGGATTGATGAAGCTGTTAGAGATGTTCCTAGTTATAGAATCGCAGAGATTATTGCGAGGATCGATGATCCGAAGTACATGGTTGGACCGGATCCTGAGTTTTTAACAAATGTTCCTAGAGACGAGACACCAAAAATGGAAGAGAGCAGAAACATGATTAAATTCCACTTGATAGGGAATAGTTTGACCCAACCAGTTTCCAAAAAAACGATGCTCTGGTTGATCGGACTGCACAACGTCTTCTGCCAACAGCTTCCTAAAATGCCGAAGGAGTACATTTCGCAGTTTGTCTTTGATCCAAAGCACAAGACTCTTGCTCTGATCAAACGTGGAAGGCCGATTGGGGGCATTTGCTTCAGGATGTTTTCTTCTCAGGGATTCACTGAGATTGTTTTCTGCGCGGTGACGAGTCAGGAACAGGTGAAGGGATACGGAACGCATTTGATGAACATGTTGAAGGATTATCACATCAAGAACAAAATTCTTCACTTTTTGACCTTCGCTGATAAGTTTGCGATTGGGTATTTTAAGAAACAGGGCTTTAGTAAGAATATTAAAGTCCCGAAGACGTTTTATCAGGGGTTTATTAAAGATTATGATGATGCGACTTTGATGCATTGTGAATTGAATGAGAAGATCGTTTATACGGAATTCTCGGTGGTGATTAAGATGCAGAAGGAAGTTTTAAAGAAGCTGATTGAGCAGAGACATCAGGAGGTGCAGAAAGTTCACCCTGGATTGACTTGCTTCAAGGAGGGAGTACGAGGAATTCCGATTGAGGCTATACCAGGTATATTTCGATTTTCAATCAGTTTGGTTAGAGAATTTCTGTGCTCAACCGATAAGAATTTTTTGTTATTTATCATAACTTGAAGCTCTTTTTAGGGTTGCGTAGGCCCGGGCAGAAACCCTATGTGAAATGAGGGGGTAGAGGAAGTGGGGGAACTGATGAGGAAGATGTTGGGGCAGGTAGGGGAAGCGAAGGTTGAAGTGTGTTGAGGGGTAGGAGGAACAACGAAAAGTGTTACGTAGGGGAAATTATGGAGAGAAGTAGGGAAAACGATGTTAGAATAATTAAGGGTGGGGAAGCGAAAGCAACTGTAGTAAATGAGGTAGACATATAGGGAGCAGTGAGGACAGGGGAATTATAGGAATATACGAAATTAGGGGGCTTCCATAAATCACGAGGCCCAATTTTTGCCACTTTTTGCCCCTCCCCCCATGTAGTCCACCGGAGCATTCTCGTAGACCCCCGCCCCACTCTAGGGTGCTAAGTGGTTTATGGAAGGCCCCTAATTGGCAATTCATGTTTTTTGTTGAAAATTCGTTTTTTTTTCGGGTAAATAATTAATCTTTTTAGTTTAAGAATCAACTATTTGTGTTAAAATTTATTTATTTTGCGTTGTAATATTTCTTGACTTATTATTGTTTTCAGTAAACATTTTTCTGTTTTCTGGCCATACGGATTATTTTGTTTAACACCTACGTGTAAAACCACGTAGCTCGGACTCGGACCCCTCCCCCCACGGAGACCATCGTGGCCTTTCGTCGACCCCCTCCCCCTAAAAAAACTACGTGGTTTATGGATGGCCCCTTAGGGGAGGGGAAGTAGGGAAAACGATGTTAAGAGAAATTAGGGTGGAGAAATGAGGATAACAGTGGAATATGAGAAGGTAGAGAAAGTGGGGGAAGTAAAGTGAGGGGCGAGTAGACGGGGAAGAAGTTGAAGAAGGGAAAGGAAGCGATGGCTGAAGTGTGGGGATGTGAAGAGTGGGGAGAAGTAGAGGAAGTGAGAGGAAATTGGACAGGAAAAATAAGGAGGTGGATGATGTGGGTTGAGTGAAGGGAGGGAGAAGTAGTTGAGAAAGAAGTTGGGGAGTGAGGGGATGTAATTGTTGAAGTGTGTGGACGAGAATTGAGGTGAAATGGCGGGAAGTAAGTAGGGAAAAGCAGAAGAAATGGGGAAGGCGAACTGTGGGAAGTAAGAAGAGGGAGAAGTATATAGGGAAGGGAGGGGAAGCGAAATTTGAAGTTTGAGTAGGAGAAGTAGGTAAGGAGAGAAGAGAAGTAGGGGAAGTGAGAGGAAATTGGTAAGGGGAACTGTGGAAATGATAAGAGGGAGTATGATAAGTATACAAGAAAGAAGTTGGGAAAGGGAGGGGAAGCGAAGTTTGAAGTATAGAGGGAAGTAGGGTGGAGAGGGGGAACAGGGGAGGGTAGGTATTGAAGGTGAAGGATTGAACGACTTATTTACGTCTTAATAGGCTACGAAACCGTTTTTTGTAGGTGCAAGGCGCCTACTTTGACTAATTTTTGTATTCATATATTTAAAAGAGATATTCCTAATCTTATAATTTTAAAATATTTCAAATTGTGAATTTGACATTGATTAATTTTGCCTTGCTAATTCACAATTTAAAAAATATTAATTTTTATAAACTTTAACTTCCTACTATCTTCCTTTTGTATTATTGTTTTTTGTATTAAAATTTCGCAAACCAGTAGTAATCTTTCTCTGGGCTGAATTCAAGAATTGAAAGGCAACTGTTTGGTTGAAAATGATCTTTTTTGTTGAAATATCAACTATTATATTTTTCGTTGACAATTCATGTTTTTGGTTTAAAATTCAACTACCTAGTTGAAAGCGGAACTACTTTGGTAAAATATCATTTTTCGGTTGATGATTCATAATCTTAGTTGAAAAACCTTTCTCTTTCGTTCAAAATTTAACCATTTTGTTGTTTTAAAAATTTAACTATTTAGTGGAAATTTCCTATATTTTGTTGAAAATTCGTCTTTTGTGGTTCAATGCGTTCAATTGTTAACTAATTCATTTTTCTTTGTCTGAATATTAATTTCTTTGGTTGATAATTCACCTATAAAGCTGAAAATTACTTAAAAGATTCAAATATTTGATTGAAAATTAATTAATTTGGTTTAAAATTTAACTATAACATTTCTTATCAAAAGTTTATCTGTTTTAATAGAAATATAATCTTCCTGGTTCAAAATTCAAATGTTTGGTTAAAAATTTAAGTATTGCGTTGAAAATAATTTTTTACTAAAAATTTAACTATTCTAGGTTTGGTAGAAAATTTATATTAGTTTTCGTTAAAAATTTATATTTTTTTAGTTCAAAATTCATGTACTTTATTGAAGATTTTGTCTTTTTGATAGATAATCAATCGCTTGTGTTTAAAATTCAACTTTTTGGGTAATTTTTATTTCTTGAAGATTCATAATAATTGTAGTTAAAAATTAACTTTTTTAACCTGAAAATTTACCTATTCCATTTTTTATGGAAAATTTATCTTTGTTCATAGAAATATATCTTCTTGGTTGAAAATGCATCTTTTTGGTTGTAAATTCAGAAACAATAGAAAAGGATTCAATTGGATAGGAAATTAGGGATTAAAAAAGATGACGAAATTTTAGATTGCCTAGAAAAGAATAGATGTGGATAAGCGTAGGATTCATTACCAAAGAAAGACAGTGATTTGGAAGCGTAGGGCTGACTTATAATTAAAAAAGATAGAAAAAGATTCAATTAGATAGGAATATAGGGACTGAAAAAATAGACAAATTTTCATATTGACTAATGACATTATTGGATATATTTTATATTGTTTGTAATTTGTTCGAATCCTGGTTCCATTTTCCGGCTAGAAATCGGGTAGAATCGAGTAGAGGATTGATTTACATCTTGATTGTCATCAGTGCAAACTATGGCACGGTGACCGGATAAGAACTCGGTAGAAATCTAGTTTGGTACTTGCGAATAGATACCGGGTATATGCCGACTAGAAACGCTCTTTCGACTTTGCTCATAGAGACCTGGTGGAACTCGGGTTGAAACTTCTTTTTGTGTGAGTATTTAATTTCTAGTTCCATTCGTCGGATAGGAACCGGGTAGAGCCGAGTACAATATTTTCACAACTTACATTCCGTTACCATTTCCCCGATAACGGCCCGATAGATCTGGTTAGATTGCGCAAATTTGAATCATAGACCTGTTATAAACCGTATCGAACTGGATAAGACCCTAAATAGGTATCTACCCGGTTTCTATTTGATTTCAACCTGACATTTTAAGCAGGGAGTTTTTGTTAAAAATTTAACTATTCTAGTTTTTGTTGAAAATTCATATTTTTTAGTTGAAAGTTCATGTATATTGTTAAAAATTTGTCTTTTGTTGGTAGAAAAATCATATTTGTGGTTGAAAATTGATAATTTGAGTTAAAAATTCATTTCTTTAACTGAAAATTTACCTATTCCATTTCTTGTGGAAAATGTATATTTTTTAATAGAAATTCAATCTTCTTTTTTGGAAATTCACCTGTTTGCTTAAAAATTTAACTATGTCATTAAAAATTAATTTTTGTACTGAAAATTTTTATATTTTGTTTTTGGTTAAAAATTCATTTAATGGCTTTGAAACTTAACTATTCTATTTTTGGTCGAAAATTAATCTTTTTCGATTGAAAATTCATATGTTTTATTGAGAAAATGACTTTTTTGGTAGAAAACTAATCTTTTGTATCCAAAATTCAAATATTCAACATTTTTGTTCAAAATTCATATTTTCGGGTTTAAAATTCAACTGTCTTGCAAGAAATATTTTTTTTAGCTTGAAAATTCAACATTTTGAGTGACATTTTTTTTCTCCATTTATAGTTGAGGATTCAACTAATTTGTTGAAAATTCTTATTTTCTGGTTGAACTCAGCTGTTTTTTTACTGAAAATAAGAATGTTCTTGGTGAAAATATCAAAAATTACACTTTTTGTTGACAATTTATTTTTTTATCGAAGATTCACCACTTTGTTTTAAATTAAACTATTTCGTTAGAAATTGATTTGTTTAATCAAAGGTTCTTCACTCTAGTTGATCATTTAACTATTTTGTTGAAAATTGTTCTACCTGAAAATTCAATTTTTCAATTTTTTGTTCAAAATTCAACTTTTTGGTTGAAAATGCATATATTTTACGTATGTTTTACATAATTTATGGATGGTGTAAGGGCGCTGTTATACCTTGAAACAAAAATTTAAGGCAGTCAAGAAAAATGAAAAATTAATCAGGGAAAAGTCAGGGTAAGCGAAAGAAATTGGGATTTTGTAGCAACCCTGAATTTGCATGCATTAAATGCCGTTGCAAGTCAGTACACAAAATTCTAATATTTCTTTTTTATTAATGTTTCTTCAATCCATTTGCAGGAATTTTCGAGACCGGCTGGAGGGGTTACAATCAGACGAGGACAAGAGGCGTTTCGAAAATACTTCCAGGAGAAGAGCCAGTCGAGGCTTGTTTGGATGTGAAAAATTCTCTGTACAACGGATTAAAAGAAGTTCTCAATAGTGTAAAAAAACAAAATAATGCCTGGCCATTTTTGAAACCAGTAGATAAAAACGAAGTTCCAGATTATTATGATCACGTTAAATATCCAATGGATCTCAAAACTATGACTGATCGGCTGAAAAGCGGCTATTATGTTAGTCGAAGACTTTTCATTGCAGATATGACAAGAATCTTCACGAATTGTAGATTTTACAATGACAAAGAGACTGAATATTTTAGGTGTGCAAATCTTCTGGAAAAATACTTTCAGACGAAGATGAAGGAGATTGGATTTTGGAATAAGTAGTGCAATATTGTATCAAAGATTTGAAAAATTAGTTTAATTTAAATATCTGCAATTGTTTTTAAATTTTTTTTACATTTTAAGCGCCTTAAAAGAATGAGGCAGAAATTTTGTGAATTTTGGTTTTCGATTGGTGTTAGAATTATGTTTCTAATATTATCTGGTCACTTTCTATGTAATTGCACAATTTTCTTTTAATTGCACTGTGTGATCTTGAATGTGTATTTTAAAAGTATGTCTATAAGAATTTATAATTTATATTTAAGGCCACGTAATACTTATCCGAGTCCTACCTTGCCGAAATTTTTTTTAAGATCATACCAATTTCACGCGAAATGAGATATCGAGCAGAAATTTTAGGAAAATAAAGAAAAGGGATTAAGGAACGTTTATGTACTAATAAATTTTTACAACTACAAACAAAAATTTTTTGAAATTTTCTTTGTATCTGTGAAATTTTATTAGTACATAAACGTTCCTTAGTCCTGTTTCTTTATTTTCCCAAACTTTCAGCTCAATATCACATTTCATGTGAAATAGGTATGATCCAAAAAATGTCGGTAAGGTAGGAATCGGATAAGATTCGAATGCCCTTCAGGCCATGTAATATTTATCGGAGTCCTATCTGATAGAAAATTTTTTGCAACGACTCACATCCACACGAATTGGGATATATCAAGTTAAAAAAGTAATAAAAAGTCTCTAAGGAGGTTTAAATGTTCCTAAAATTCTAGAAATAAAAGAAATCGAACATTATCTTTTTTGTAGTTCTAGAAATTAAGGACCATACAAACGTTCCTTGGTGCGTTTTAATCGAATTCCCAAATTTTCAATTCGATATTTCAACTTGTTGTGCAAAAATGTCGGTAAAGTAGGAATTGGATAAATATTACATGACCTTAATGAATTGGAGTGTTTAATACTTTACATAATCTCTGAACATTATCTTGAAGTCTGCTGTCTTGAATATTTCGGCTAAATGTTTTGCGAGGCAATACGTCAATTCACTCAAAATATTGTCTATTTTGCGCTACTCGCTTCAACTCTGTTATTTCGTACTTGCTTGAATAAACGTGTGAATGAAGCTTCAAGTTCATTATTATTTAGTTATACTCTTAGCAATGATCTCCAAGGGATATCCTACAGCCGTCCTTTAGGGCCATGTAATACTTATCCGATCCCTACCTTACCGACTTTCTTGCAACAACTCACGTCTATACGAAGTAGAATATCAAATTGATTTTTTTGGAAATTAATTAAAAGGCATTTTTATGGTTTCATAGCCCCGGACAGAAATCTTTATAGTTTTGGTCATGGTTCATATATACTTGATTAAAAATTTAATTATTTTGTCAAAAACTCAACAATTTGGTTGAAAGTTGTACTGCTCTGTTAAAAATTTATTTTTCCGGTTAAAAATTCAACTATTTCATTCAAAATTAGTTTCTTTTTAGTTGAAAATTAACTTTTTTCAAGCTGAGGATTTAACTATGTCAAATTTTTAGTTGACAATTTATCTTTTTCAGTTAAAAATGCATGTATTCTGTTAAAAATTCGTGTTTTTTTAGTGAATGAATCTTCTCAGTTAAAAATGTATCTTTTTTGTTGAAGATTCATCTTTTTGGTTTAAACTTTAAAATATTTGGTTGAATATTCGCATTTTTTCATTGCATTCAACTGTTTTTGATTTAAATTCAAATTCTACTTTTTGTTAAGTATCAAATTTTTTCGTGAAGATTCATCATTGTAGTTGAAAATTCATCTTTAAAGTGGAAAATTTAACCAGTTTTTTTCAAACTAAAAATATAACTATTCCATCATTAGTTGAAAATTTATATTTTTAAATGAAGTTATTTTTTCTATTTGATAATTCATGTTTTTTGTTGAGGATTCAACTATTTTGATGAAAATTCGTCTTCTTTGGTTGAACTCAGCTGTTTTTTTAAATTTTAAATTAAAATAGTTGTGTGGAAATTTCATTAAAAAAATAAAGTGTATAGTTGAAAAATAACCTTTTTGGTAAAAACTTCTTACTTTCGGGCTGAACATTCAATTGTTTTGTAGAAAATACGTCTTTTTTGTTTAAAAATTCATATCTTAATATGTACCATCCTTTTTCATAAAAAATACAACGATTTGGTTGAAAATTCATATTTTCGGTTTGAAAATTGAACTGGTTGCCTTTTTGGCTTGAAAATTAAACAGTTTGGTAGAAAGTTGAAGTATGCTTTCTTACTTCCAAGTTGAAAATCTAATTGTTTTGTAGAAAATACGTATTTTTTGTGTACAAATTGATATCTTCATATATACCACCTTTTGGGTAAAAAATGCAACCAATTGGTTGAAAATTCAACTTTTGTATGCAGAATTCATGTATTTTGTTGAAATTTCGTCTTTTTGGGTAGACATTTATTCTTCATTTTTGGAAATTCATCTTATTGGCAGTACATTGAACTGCTTTGTTAATAATTAACTTTATTGGTACAACTTAACTAGTAAAAATCGTTTTTTCATGTTGAAAATTAATTTTTTTACTGCAAATTTAACTATTACTATTATTAGAAAAAACTATTTGGTTGGAAATTCATGTATTTTGTTTAAAATTCGTCTTTTTAATTGGAAAATTAATCTTCTTTTCTTTTCAACTATTCAACTGTTTCAACTATTTTTGTTGAAAATATTTAACTATTTTGTTGAAAATTCGTGTCTTTTAGTTGAATTCAACCAGTTAAAAAATAATTCTCTTGTTCAAAATTAACTTCTTAAATTGAAATTATAACTATTCCATGTTGGGCCCAAAACTTCTTTTTTGTTGTTGTTGAAAATTCAACTATTTTGGCAGCGAACTCAACTATTTGCTGTTGGTCGGAAAATACAACTGTTTTTAAAAAAATGCATGTGTTTTGTTAAGATTCGTCTTTTTGGTTTGAAAGAAATCTTTCTCAAAAATTTATCTTATTAGCTGTGGATTTAACTATTTTTTAAAAAATCGTTTTTTTTTTTGGTTCAATTTAACTGGTAAAAACTAGTTTTTTTGTTGTTGAAAATTTGTCTTTTCGGGTGGAAAATTAATTTTCATTTTTCAAAATTGATCTTATTGGCACTCGATTGACCTATTTTGTTAATAATCCGCTTCTTTTTATTCAATTTAACTGGTAAAAATTCGTTTTTTTGTTAAAAATTAATTTCCTAAACTGGAAATGTAACTTCCATTTATGGTTGAAAACTTTTTGTTGTTGTTAAAAATTCAATTATTTCCTGTTGGATGAAAAAATACCACTGTTTTGTATAAAATTCATGTATTTTTTTGAAAATTTGCCTTTTTTGGAGAGAAAATTATTGGTTATTTTTGAAAATTGATCTTATTGGCTCTCGATTGACCTATTTTATTAATAATACGGCTCTTTTCATTCAGTTCGACAGGTAGACAATTCACTTTTTGGTTCTAAATGTAACTGTTTAGTTTTTTTTGAATTCAACTATTTTGGTAGAAAATTCAAGTAGTTTGTAAGAAATTAAATATTTATTTAAAACATTAATTACTTAATAGAAAATTTACTTACTCGTTGAAAATTCATAGTGTTTCGTGGAAAACTTCTGTCTTTTGTTGAAAATTTGTCTTTTTTTGCAAAAAATTAATATTTGAAGGGTAGAAATGCAAAAGGAGTCAAGCGCCAAATTTTCGAAATCGGGTTTATTAGCTCAAAAAATCAGATAAATTCTATTACACATGCCTGCCAAAGGATTTTTTTGGGGGCTCATTTTTCAAGATTTGTGTTCTTGTATTCACAGTCCGAGAAGCTTTTCTAACCACAAAGTAAAAAATCAAATTTCATTTTTCTCGACACTGGCTAATTATTTTTAATTACTATTGGGTCCCTTCCGTTCAGCACTGAATAACCCAATTCCTCATTTTTTGGAAATATGCAAAATTATTACTGCTATCGTCATTATTTTGAAGTTGAAATCTCAGTTTTATACCATTTCGAAGTCATAATTGGATTTTCAAATTTCGCGAAACTGCATGATTTTTTTTAAACAAACTTTTTGGAAATCAATTCGTCCATTCAATAGCTAGAATTCAAATTTTTAGTTTTTTCTTAAACTGCAAATTGACTCCACAATTAATGTTGAAGGATGTTAAAAGTCGATACGGACCCAAAATCTAACCTTGAAACGTGATCTGTTTCATTCAATTTCTCGAAACCGGATAGCTTTTTGTGAGCAAATTTTTTTTAGTTCGATAGAGCATGAAAGTATCTCGAAAGCACTTTTTTATTTTTTTCTTAAATGGTCCCGCTGAATTTACAACATGTTTTTAGTATCTCCTGAAAAAAGTGAAAAATGGCGATTGACTCCTTTTGCATTTCTACCCTTCATTTGTTGAAAAATGATCATTTTGGTTGAGGATTTAATTATTTTGTTAAAAATTCGTATTTTTTAGATTAATTCAGCCACTTGAAAAATTATTTCAAAATTAATTTTGCGAACTGAAATTATAACTTCAATTTTTCATTGAAAATTTATATGTTTTAATTGAAAATTCATCTCTCTCGATTAAAAATTACATTCTTGGTGGAAATTCATCTTTGTAGCTTTCAGGGATCCGACCGAAACTTTCGTTTTATTCCGTTTCTGGCAATTAAACAAAATAATTTAGATTCTATCATTAATGTAATTTTAGATATTATCTAATTTCATTCAGATCTAGAAATAGCAGTTCTAAGTTTAGTGACAAATTATTCTTTTCTATCAATAACGAAAGGGAAGGAAACTGTAGGTCGGCTCGCTGGCAGGTTCGAAATTCAACTATTTTGTTGAGTCATCTATTTTAGTTAAAAATTCGCAGTAGATTTTGAAGAAGTTGGGTAACGGAGGCGACATAGGAGAGGAAAAGTACGTTTTACCTACGTCTTTTTTAGATAAACTAGACTATTATGTGCGCGCGCAAGCGCGCGCCAACTTTTGGGTTCATTTTTCTCCTTTACTCAATTTTCGAATCACTATTTATTCCTTCAAATTCCTTGACCAATCAAATTCTTGATTTTATAACACAAAAAGTTGTGAAGAATTATTTTCATTGAATCATTGAAATAATTTTAACGTCATATTTTTCTGAAAATTTGAATTATTAATAGCCCTTTGAACTATTCTAGAGAGAATTGAAATATATGTGCACATAATTTCGAAATGAAAATTCAGATACTTATTTCGCAAAATCAAAAAATTTAAAAAAATATATAATTGGAATAGAGGTATTTTAAACATTAACAAACTCTTATTATACAATGTATAGTCAATAGTCAATTATATAACCTTGAAGTAAATAATCCGTTTATGTTACCTAATCAAAAGAAATTGAAATTCAATCATCATGTAATTTAAAATTGTTGAAAAATATAATCAGCTAATGATTAATTAATCTGTTTATAACATGACAAACATTCAACTATAATTTTCATTCAAACATTGTAATAATTTGTATACTACAATGAGAAAAAAATTCACTATCATTTCTGAAAATTTAATATATAAGTAACCTCCCAACTAATTTCAGAGAAAATAAAATCATATTCACATATAATTTTTAAAATTGAATGCAGACACTCGTTTCACAACATCAGCATCATTTAAACAATAATGTAATTAGTGGTATTTCAAATTTAAATAAACTTTTATTATGCAAATTATATCCAGTATTCAATTACTAAACCTGGAATTAAATAATCAATTTATGATTCTGAATTTCAAACAATTTAAATTATAT
>CAKNXH010073310.1:0-18395 GCA_932178445.1 Andricus quercusramuli | reverse complement strand
TTCTTATGATCTAGCAATACCGTTTTATAAATTTAACAAGTATATTGTTCATCTTGTCGATATAAGGAAAACTCTTTTAGAATTGGGAATACAACTAATGTATATCACATATTTGTTCGCGTCTTTGAGACGCGTGGATTGATCTGTTGGCGAACTGTCGAAGCCAATTATTGATTAATCAATAGCTACTCAGAATGTTAAGAAAAGTTACATTATTTCAATGAGGTTTTAATTTGAAATACAACTACCGCAGGTTAAAAAGTTTTTCATTGTCACAGAACACATCAATTGACATTTTGATGGGCCCTCTGATTTTCTGAAAATAAAATTTTCGTGAAGACAGAAACATTGTTTAAGGAAAAACTCCCTCTATGAGGAAGAAAATTTATTTGATACTTATGAGGAAGCAAAATGCTCATTAGGGTGGTCCAAAAATTCGACTTTCGATTTTTTGTGATAAAACCCCCCCATTTTGTTCGTTTTCCGGAAAAAGAAATTCCGTAATTTTTTATTTTTTTTTTTATTCAACGTTAACCCGTGCCCCCGGGCTTTTGAAATTAACATGGGGTTTCAAATGGGAAAAGCTCGATATTCAAAAAAATGGAAAAAAGAAGTACTTGTTATACATTTTTTGTCAATTAAAGTATTTTCACCTCTTGAGGAGTGTTTAAGGAATAATTTCCACCCACTAGCTTTTAATTTTGACTCACCTGAACCCCTTTCATTGTGCCCGGAAAATGCCCCAAAAAATGCAAAATAGCAGTTTTCTATCAAATTCATGTCAAAGATGGTATTTTTGAAAAAATTTTCAACATGAATTATTTTTAATCGATAAGTGACGAGTTTTAAAGTATATTTTAAATAATTTGAAATCGTTTAAACAATTAGTATTTGTTTAAACAATTTTTTTCCCCTGTTAATCGTGAAAAGTTATTATCTTTCGGAATAAATCGTACAAGGTTGATGAATGTCAAGAGTAGTAGTTCTTGTTTAACTTATTTGGTAATTATTTAAACAATTTTCATTTGTTTCAACAATTTTTTCAACCTAAACTCGTAAGAAGTTATTATTTTCTGAAAATAATGACACAATTAAAGAATGTTGAAAGCAATACATTTTTGAAGGATGTTTGGTAATTATTTAAATAATTTTGATTTTTTTAAACAATTTTTTCCCCCTGTAAAGCGTGAAAAATTATTACTTACTGGAATTAATGACACAATTAAAGGAATTTAAGAGTAATATTTTTTTCTATAGAATATTCAGCAATTTTTAAAATAATGTTTATTTGTTTAAAAATTTTTGTCTCTGCAAATCGAGAAAATTTATTCTTTTCTGCAATTAATGACACAATTAACGAATTTTAAGAATAATATTTTTTTGCTTAAGATATTTTGAAATTATTTAAACAATTAATAATCATTAATAATCATTAATATAAACCATTTTTGCAGTCTGTTATGAGTAGTTATTTTTTCAGATTTTTAACGAATATGATCTGAAAAAATAACTACTCATAACAGACTGCAAAAATATTTTATATTAATGATTATTAATGATTATTAATTGTTTAAATAATTTCCAAATATCCTAAGCAAAAAAATATTATTCTTAAAATTCGTTAATTGTGTCATTCATTGCTGAAAAGAATAAATTTTCTCGATTTGCAGAGAAAAAAATTTTTAAACAAACAAAAATTGTTTAAACAAATAAAAATTATTTTGAAAATTGCTAAATATTATGTAGAAAAAAATATTACTCTTAAATTCCTTTAATTGTGTCATTAATTCCCGAAAGTAATAATTTTTCACGCTTTACAGGGGGAAAAAATTGTTTAAAAAAATCAAAATTATTTAAATAATTACCAAACATCCTTCAAAAATGTATTGCTTTCAACATTCTTTAATTGTGTCATTATTTTCAGAAAATAATAACTTCTTACGAGTTTAGGTTGAAAAAATTGTTGAAACAAATGAAAATTGTTTAAATAATTACCAAATAAGTTAAACAAGAACTACTACTCTTGACATTCATCAACCTTGTACGATTTATTCCGAAAGATAATAACTTTTCACGATTTACAGGAGGAAAAAAATTGTTTAAACAAATACTAATTGTTTAAACAATTTCAAATTATTTAAAATATACTTCAAAATTCGTCACTTATCGATTAAAAATAATTCATGTTGAAATTTTTTTTTAAAATACCGTCTTTAGCATGAATTTGATAGAAGACTGCTATTTTGCATTTTTTGGGCCATTTTCCGGGCACAATTAAAGGGGTTCAGGTGTATCAAAATTAAAAGCTAGTGGGTGGAAATTATTCCTTAAACACTCCTCAAGAGGTGACAATACTTTCATTCACAAAACATGTATGACAAGTACTTCTTTTTTCCATTTTTTTGAAAATCGAGCTTTTCCCATTTAAAACCCCATGTTAATTTCAAAAGCCCGAGGGCACGGGTTAAGGTTGAATAAAAAAAAATAAAAAATTACGGAATTTCTTTTTCCGGAAAACGAACAAAATGGGGGGGTTTTATCACCAAAAATCGAAAGTCGAATTTTTACAGGTATAAATTTGGACCACCCTGACGCTCATACAATGAGCACAAATAGATACACCCATAGTGAATACGTCCATAGTACTTCGCAGCCGTATTTGTATGTAGAACAGAAGTTGATGTTAAAGTTAAACTACTTCGTTAAAATTCATTTTTTAATTAAAAATTCATCACTTTGGTTCAAAATGTAACTGTTTGGTTGAAAATTCAACTCTTTGCTTCATGATTTAATTCTTTTCTTAAAAATTCATTTTTTTTATTGAAGATTCATCATTTTATTCGAAAATTTCTATCTTTGTTTGAAATTTTAACTATTTTGCTAAAAATTAATTTTTATTTTGATAGAGAATTGATTTTCTTCACTAAAATGTAACTATTACATTTTTGGTTGAAAATTGATATTTTAAATTGAAAATGAATCTTTGTTGGTAGAAAAGTAATCTATTTTGTTGGAAATTCTTTCTTTTTGGTAGAAAATTAATCCTCTGGTTAGAAAATTCATACTTTTTGGTTAAAGTGGCAACTGCTTGGTTGAAAATTAATTGTTTTTTTGGTTAAGAATTAATTTTTTTGTTGAAGGTTAACATATTTTCGGGTTAAAAATTCAATTATTTTGTTAAAAATTCATCTTTTTCATCGAATTCAACTGGTTGAATAGTTATTTGTGATACAAGTGCGCAAAATATGTGATTGTGTGCGAGTGTGCATTTTTTGCAACGCCCGCCCGAAAGAGTTGTTAGGGCTCGTGCATAAATTACGTAACACTTTTAGGTGGGAGGGGGTGTAGCTTAATGTTACACAATGGGGGGGGGGGTCAAAATTGTCGGAAAACTGCGTTACGTAATTTATGCACGACCCCTTAGGAGAAGGTGACGAAAAATACTAATTTTATAGTGCATAGAGTGGAGTAAACAAATTTAAAAAAAAATGTTTGAAAAAATTGATTTTTCAAAATGTTTGGAAAAAAATGTTCTGATAAAAAAATTTGCGCAAAAACATTTTTGAAAGAAATGATTGAAAAAAAAATTCTGCGAAAAAAAATGTTTGAAAAAAAATGTTGTGAAAACAAATTTTGAAACAAAAAAATTTGTTGAATAAAATTTTTTGGAAAAAAAATTATAAAAAAATGTTGGCGTTTATGCTCCTTTGCCTGGGGTGAGGGGGCGGGCTACGAAACATAAAAACAAAACTTCAATCATTAAAAAATGTGTTCAAGTTAAATCTAACTTTGTTTCAAGAAGATGCCAACACCAGTGTTTAAAGTAACCTATGCCAGTGTCTAAAGTACCTCATCTCGAAAGTGCGCATGCGCAGCTTTTTCACTAGTGCCTAAAGTAAGCCGTCGTTAAACTGCGCATGCGGGAAAATTGTTTCGCACACTGTTTGCTCAAATAAGGTCCTTTAGGCACCATTTAGAAGCATGAAAACGTCAACTTTTGAGGTGGGTGTGGCAAAAAATTAGTTTTGTTGTTGTTGATGATTACTTTTTTTTTTGAACTGAAAATTTAACGATTCTATTTTGGGTTGAAAATCAATCTTTTTTGTCCAAAACGCAACCAATTGTTTAAAAGTTGAACCACTTTACAAAAAATCCATTTTTGTAAATTGAAGTTTCATGTGTTTGGTTTAAAATTGGACTATTTTGTTATAAATTCGTTTTATTTTTGATTAAAAATTAATTTTTTTAACTGAAGATTTAAATATTCCATTTATGATTGAAAACGTATCTTTTTTAGTTAACATTTTTCAACTTTTGGTAGAATAATCTTCTTGATTGAAAAATGAACTTTTTGTTTGAAAATTCAACTCTTTGCTTGAATGTTGAACACTTCGTAGAAATTCATTACTGCTTTTGTTAAAGATTCATTATTTCAGTAAGAAATTAATCTCTGTGTTTAAATTGTAACTATTTTGCTAAAAATATTTGGTTAAAAATTCGTCTTTTTTGGTAGAAAATTAATCTTCTTGTTTGGAAATTTGTTCTTTTAGGTTAAAAATGCAACTGCTTGGTTAAAAATTAATTTTGCCAGTTTAAGGATTATTTTTTTACATTCTCATCATTTATGTTTGAGAAAGTATTAGATTTGTACGAAATTTCACTCGTTTTTTGGTATTATTCATCGAACAAGAATAAGTAGAAATTTATAAATTCAAAATAATCGACGACAGATAAGTAGAAAAGTTTAAAAAATAATTGTAGCTTTTTAAAAGACCTAAAAAATGTTCTCTCCATAATTTTTCCCTCAATCATTTTTTGATAAGACTTGATATTTTAGTTTTATTATTCGAAAATACTATGAAAAAAATCAAAAATTAAAATTTTGAGCCAAACGATGCAAAATATAAAAAAAGGCTCAGGAAGTAATTGTAGCTTTTGAAAAGTCCTATAAAATTTGTTGAAACTATTTTTGGATATGACTTGTCATTCCGGTTTTATTTATCGAAAATACTATGAAAAAAATATATAATTCAAATTTTGAGTCAAGCGACTTGAGATACGGAAGACAAATTCAACAAGGAATTACAAGTGGAAGTTGGAAATTCGTTTTTCGGTGTAAAATTAATTTTTTTATCTGAAAATATAGCTATTCCATTTTTGGTTGTAAATTTCTCCTTTATAAGTTGAAAATTCAACTATTTCGACATTGTTTTTTTTTAATTCATAATTTTGTTTGAGGATTCAAGGATTTTGTTAAAAATTATACTTTTTTAGTTGAACTCAACCGGTTGAAGTTCGTTTTTGGTTTAAATTTAGTTTTTTCAAATGAAAACTTAACGATTCCATATTTCGTTCAAAATTTATCTTTTTTAGTTCAAAGTTCAATTTTTTTCATTGTAAATTCTTCTTTCTTGATTGAAAATAATTTTTCTTGTTGAGAATTCTTTTTTTTCGGTTTAAAAGTCAACTAATTTCTAAAAAATTCGACTTTCCATCTGGAAAACTTGACTATTTTGTTCACCATTTTGATCAAATTAATTTCAATATTGTTTAGTGTTGATTTTCTCAAATTTTGTTCTGAGTGAACTTTTTGATTTAATCAAGCTTCAGGTTTTTGGTTACGAAATTTCGATGTTAATTGTCATTTTTATAATTTGAACATTTTAAGTTTTAAATAGTAGTGTTACGAACAATTCTAAAAACACCTAAATTTTAACATCCTTCACTTTTAAATTGTTTTTGTATTAAGACTTTGGACTTGAAATTAAAAAATCTTCAATTTTAGATGTCTCAATCCAACACCTTTTTCATTTTCTATTTTCAGCGTTAAATCACACCGCTCGCTTTTAAAATGTCGGAAGATATTCGAGAACCAGTAGCCGAACTTGCTCAAATCCAAGAAAATTCCATCAACGAATCACATCCTCCCCGATCCGGCGAAAATGTGAGTCGCAAAAGCAACCAGCGTCGAATCCAGGAACGCAAACAACAAATCTACGCCTGGCCTCAACCCAAAAAACTCATAAAACTCGCCAACTTCAGTGCCTGCCAGGATGAAATTTGCAAATGCATCGGATTCAAGACCAAGCAAGCCCCCAGTAATTCTCCCCAAAAAACCCTGAATGCAATTTTTTCTGATCCCTGCAACACCTGCTCTCACTCTCTCGAAAAACACGTCTCCCATTTTCAACAGGCGACTGACGAGGAATTAAACAAATTCCTCGCAATGATCATTGACGTGGAGAACATTTTCAATTGCATGAAAACGGAGAAAGACCCAGACACTCAAAAAGTATACTGCTACCTCTGCAAAGTTCTTCGAAAAGCGATGATTTTCAAAACTAGTCCGACCATCGAGGGACAGTTGGGTCAACCCCCTTTCGAAGAGATAAACATGGAACAAGGGGTTATAAATTTCGTGCTTTACAAATTCAATCACCTCTTGCCGCAGGAATTTCAAATGATGCACAATTCGGCCAAAATATTCCTCAATTGTCTAAACCACTGGAATTTCGAGACACCAAGTTCTTTGCAAAGTGCGATTTCTTCCAGTGATGCTACAGCTTACAAAATTAATTACATGCGTTGGCTGGTTTTCTGCCAAGTGCCTGCATTTTGCGATTCTCTTACTCGTCACGACACCACCCGAATTTTCGGTCGGACCCTTCTTCGTCTCGTTATGATTCCAGTCTGCAAACAGCTGATGGAGAAGTGCCATAGCGAGAGGAATAAAATGTCCGAGGAAAAAAGGGTTCTCGTTTTCACTCACTTTCCTCGATTTTTATCAATGTTGGGGGAAGAACTCCACTCTCGTAATTCACCAATCTGGAATTCCGATTTCAATCCCGCTGTATCTGCATATCTTCTGAATGCAGATGAAGATCCGTCACAGACCGAGCTTGAAAAAGTCACTTCCTCGGAGGAATATTCCAGTTTGAAAAGACCCCTGGATCAAAGAGAAGATGTGGAATTGGAAGCGAAAAAGCAGAGGATTGATGAAGCTGTTAGAGATGTTCCTAGTTATAGAATCGCAGAGATTATTGCGAGGATCGATGATCCGAAGTACATGGTTGGACCGGATCCTGAGTTTTTAACAAATGTTCCTAGAGACGAGACACCAAAAATGGAAGAGAGCAGAAACATGATTAAATTCCACTTGATAGGGAATAGTTTGACCCAACCAGTTTCCAAAAAAACGATGCTCTGGTTGATCGGACTGCACAACGTCTTCTGCCAACAGCTTCCTAAAATGCCGAAGGAGTACATTTCGCAGTTTGTCTTTGATCCAAAGCACAAGACTCTTGCTCTGATCAAACGTGGAAGGCCGATTGGGGGCATTTGCTTCAGGATGTTTTCTTCTCAGGGATTCACTGAGATTGTTTTCTGCGCGGTGACGAGTCAGGAACAGGTGAAGGGATACGGAACGCATTTGATGAACATGTTGAAGGATTATCACATCAAGAACAAAATTCTTCACTTTTTGACCTTCGCTGATAAGTTTGCGATTGGGTATTTTAAGAAACAGGGCTTTAGTAAGAATATTAAAGTCCCGAAGACGTTTTATCAGGGGTTTATTAAAGATTATGATGATGCGACTTTGATGCATTGTGAATTGAATGAGAAGATCGTTTATACGGAATTCTCGGTGGTGATTAAGATGCAGAAGGAAGTTTTAAAGAAGCTGATTGAGCAGAGACATCAGGAGGTGCAGAAAGTTCACCCTGGATTGACTTGCTTCAAGGAGGGAGTACGAGGAATTCCGATTGAGGCTATACCAGGTATATTTCGATTTTCAATCAGTTTGGTTAGAGAATTTCTGTGCTCAACCGATAAGAATTTTTTGTTATTTATCATAACTTGAAGCTCTTTTTAGGGTTGCGTAGGCCCGGGCAGAAACCCTATGTGAAATGAGGGGGTAGAGGAAGTGGGGGAACTGATGAGGAAGATGTTGGGGCAGGTAGGGGAAGCGAAGGTTGAAGTGTGTTGAGGGGTAGGAGGAACAACGAAAAGTGTTACGTAGGGGAAATTATGGAGAGAAGTAGGGAAAACGATGTTAGAATAATTAAGGGTGGGGAAGCGAAAGCAACTGTAGTAAATGAGGTAGACATATAGGGAGCAGTGAGGACAGGGGAATTATAGGAATATACGAAATTAGGGGGCTTCCATAAATCACGAGGCCCAATTTTTGCCACTTTTTGCCCCTCCCCCCATGTAGTCCACCGGAGCATTCTCGTAGACCCCCGCCCCACTCTAGGGTGCTAAGTGGTTTATGGAAGGCCCCTAATTGGCAATTCATGTTTTTTGTTGAAAATTCGTTTTTTTTTCGGGTAAATAATTAATCTTTTTAGTTTAAGAATCAACTATTTGTGTTAAAATTTATTTATTTTGCGTTGTAATATTTCTTGACTTATTATTGTTTTCAGTAAACATTTTTCTGTTTTCTGGCCATACGGATTATTTTGTTTAACACCTACGTGTAAAACCACGTAGCTCGGACTCGGACCCCTCCCCCCACGGAGACCATCGTGGCCTTTCGTCGACCCCCTCCCCCTAAAAAAACTACGTGGTTTATGGATGGCCCCTTAGGGGAGGGGAAGTAGGGAAAACGATGTTAAGAGAAATTAGGGTGGAGAAATGAGGATAACAGTGGAATATGAGAAGGTAGAGAAAGTGGGGGAAGTAAAGTGAGGGGCGAGTAGACGGGGAAGAAGTTGAAGAAGGGAAAGGAAGCGATGGCTGAAGTGTGGGGATGTGAAGAGTGGGGAGAAGTAGAGGAAGTGAGAGGAAATTGGACAGGAAAAATAAGGAGGTGGATGATGTGGGTTGAGTGAAGGGAGGGAGAAGTAGTTGAGAAAGAAGTTGGGGAGTGAGGGGATGTAATTGTTGAAGTGTGTGGACGAGAATTGAGGTGAAATGGCGGGAAGTAAGTAGGGAAAAGCAGAAGAAATGGGGAAGGCGAACTGTGGGAAGTAAGAAGAGGGAGAAGTATATAGGGAAGGGAGGGGAAGCGAAATTTGAAGTTTGAGTAGGAGAAGTAGGTAAGGAGAGAAGAGAAGTAGGGGAAGTGAGAGGAAATTGGTAAGGGGAACTGTGGAAATGATAAGAGGGAGTATGATAAGTATACAAGAAAGAAGTTGGGAAAGGGAGGGGAAGCGAAGTTTGAAGTATAGAGGGAAGTAGGGTGGAGAGGGGGAACAGGGGAGGGTAGGTATTGAAGGTGAAGGATTGAACGACTTATTTACGTCTTAATAGGCTACGAAACCGTTTTTTGTAGGTGCAAGGCGCCTACTTTGACTAATTTTTGTATTCATATATTTAAAAGAGATATTCCTAATCTTATAATTTTAAAATATTTCAAATTGTGAATTTGACATTGATTAATTTTGCCTTGCTAATTCACAATTTAAAAAATATTAATTTTTATAAACTTTAACTTCCTACTATCTTCCTTTTGTATTATTGTTTTTTGTATTAAAATTTCGCAAACCAGTAGTAATCTTTCTCTGGGCTGAATTCAAGAATTGAAAGGCAACTGTTTGGTTGAAAATGATCTTTTTTGTTGAAATATCAACTATTATATTTTTCGTTGACAATTCATGTTTTTGGTTTAAAATTCAACTACCTAGTTGAAAGCGGAACTACTTTGGTAAAATATCATTTTTCGGTTGATGATTCATAATCTTAGTTGAAAAACCTTTCTCTTTCGTTCAAAATTTAACCATTTTGTTGTTTTAAAAATTTAACTATTTAGTGGAAATTTCCTATATTTTGTTGAAAATTCGTCTTTTGTGGTTCAATGCGTTCAATTGTTAACTAATTCATTTTTCTTTGTCTGAATATTAATTTCTTTGGTTGATAATTCACCTATAAAGCTGAAAATTACTTAAAAGATTCAAATATTTGATTGAAAATTAATTAATTTGGTTTAAAATTTAACTATAACATTTCTTATCAAAAGTTTATCTGTTTTAATAGAAATATAATCTTCCTGGTTCAAAATTCAAATGTTTGGTTAAAAATTTAAGTATTGCGTTGAAAATAATTTTTTACTAAAAATTTAACTATTCTAGGTTTGGTAGAAAATTTATATTAGTTTTCGTTAAAAATTTATATTTTTTTAGTTCAAAATTCATGTACTTTATTGAAGATTTTGTCTTTTTGATAGATAATCAATCGCTTGTGTTTAAAATTCAACTTTTTGGGTAATTTTTATTTCTTGAAGATTCATAATAATTGTAGTTAAAAATTAACTTTTTTAACCTGAAAATTTACCTATTCCATTTTTTATGGAAAATTTATCTTTGTTCATAGAAATATATCTTCTTGGTTGAAAATTCATCTTTTTGGTTGTAAATTCAGAAACAATAGAAAAGGATTCAATTGGATAGGAAATTAGGGATTAAAAAAGATGACGAAATTTTAGATTGCCTAGAAAAGAATAGATGTGGATAAGCGTAGGATTCATTACCAAAGAAAGACAGTGATTTGGAAGCGTAGGGCTGACTTATAATTAAAAAAGATAGAAAAAGATTCAATTAGATAGGAATATAGGGACTGAAAAAATAGACAAATTTTCATATTGACTAATGACATTATTGGATATATTTTATATTGTTTGTAATTTGTTCGAATCCTGGTTCCATTTTCCGGCTAGAAATCGGGTAGAATCGAGTAGAGGATTGATTTACATCTTGATTGTCATCAGTACAAACTATGGCACGGTGACCGGATAAGAACTCGGTAGAAATCTAGTTTGGTACTTGCGAATAGATACCGGGTATATGCCGACTAGAAACGCTCTTTCGACTTTGCTCATAGAGACCTGGTGGAACTCGGGTTGAAACTTCTTTTTGTGTGAGTATTTAATTTCTAGTTCCATTCGTCGGATAGGAACCGGGTAGAGCCGAGTACAATATTTTCACAACTTACATTCCGTTACCATTTCCCCGATAACGGCCGGATAGATCTGGTTAGATTGCGCAAATTTGAATCATAGACCTGTTATAAACCGTATCGAACTGGATAAGACCCTAAATAGGTATCTACCCGGTTTCTATTTGATTTCAACCTGACATTTTAAGCAGGGAGTTTTTGTTAAAAATTTAACTATTCTAGTTTTTGTTGAAAATTCATATTTTTTAGTTGAAAGTTCATGTATATTGTTAAAAATTTGTCTTTTGTTGGTAGAAAAATCATATTTGTGGTTGAAAATTGATAATTTGAGTTAAAAATTCATTTCTTTAACTGAAAATTTACCTATTCCATTTCTTGTGGAAAATGTATATTTTTTAATAGAAATTCAATCTTCTTTTTTGGAAATTCACCTGTTTGCTTAAAAATTTAACTATGTCATTAAAAATTAATTTTTGTACTGAAAATTTTTATATTTTGTTTTTGGTTAAAAATTCATTTAATGGCTTTGAAACTTAACTATTCTATTTTTGGTCGAAAATTAATCTTTTTCGATTGAAAATTCATATGTTTTATTGAGAAAATGACTTTTTTGGTAGAAAACTAATCTTTTGTATCCAAAATTCAAATATTCAACATTTTTGTTCAAAATTCATATTTTCGGGTTTAAAATTCAACTGTCTTGCAAGAAATATTTTTTTTAGCTTGAAAATTCAACATTTTGAGTGACATTTTTTTTCTCCATTTATAGTTGAGGATTCAACTAATTTGTTGAAAATTCTTATTTTCTGGTTGAACTCAGCTGTTTTTTTACTGAAAATAAGAATGTTCTTGGTGAAAATATCAAAAATTACACTTTTTGTTGACAATTTATTTTTTTATCGAAGATTCACCACTTTGTTTTAAATTAAACTATTTCGTTAGAAATTGATTTGTTTAATCAAAGGTTCTTCACTCTAGTTGATCATTTAACTATTTTGTTGAAAATTGTTCTACCTGAAAATTCAATTTTTCAATTTTTTGTTCAAAATTCAACTTTTTGGTTGAAAATGCATATATTTTACGTATGTTTTACATAATTTATGGATGGTGTAAGGGCGCTGTTATACCTTGAAACAAAAATTTAAGGCAGTCAAGAAAAATGAAAAATTAATCAGGGAAAAGTCAGGGTAAGCGAAAGAAATTGGGATTTTGTAGCAACCCTGAATTTGCATGCATTAAATGCCGTTGCAAGTCAGTACACAAAATTCTAATATTTCTTTTTTATTAATGTTTCTTCAATCCATTTGCAGGAATTTTCGAGACCGGCTGGAGGGGTTACAATCAGACGAGGACAAGAGGCGTTTCGAAAATACTTTCAGGAGAAGAGCCAGTCGAGGCTTGTTTGGATGTGAAAAATTCTCTGTACAACGGATTAAAAGAAGTTCTCAATAGTGTAAAAAAACAAAATAATGCCTGGCCATTTTTGAAACCAGTAGATAAAAACGAAGTTCCAGATTATTATGATCACGTTAAATATCCAATGGATCTCAAAACTATGACTGATCGGCTGAAAAGCGGCTATTATGTTAGTCGAAGACTTTTCATTGCAGATATGACAAGAATCTTCACGAATTGTAGATTTTACAATGACAAAGAGACTGAATATTTTAGGTGTGCAAATCTTCTGGAAAAATACTTTCAGACGAAGATGAAGGAGATTGGATTTTGGAATAAGTAGTGCAATATTGTATCAAAGATTTGAAAAATTAGTTTAATTTAAATATCTGCAATTGTTTTTTAATTTTTTTTACATTTTAAGCGCCTTAAAAGAATGAGGCAGAAATTTTGTGAATTTTGGTTTTCGATTGGTGTTAGAATTATGTTTCTAATATTATCTGGTCACTTTCTATGTAATTGCACAATTTTCTTTTAATTGCACTGTGTGATCTTGAATGTGTATTTTAAAAGTATGTCTATAAGAATTTATAATTTATATTTAAGGCCACGTAATACTTATCCGAGTCCTACCTTGCCGAAATTTTTTTTAAGATCATACCAATTTCACGCGAAATGAGATATCGAGCAGAAATTTTAGGAAAATAAAGAAAAGGGATTAAGGAACGTTTATGTACTAATAAATTTTTACAACTACAAACAAAAATTTTTTGAAATTTTCTTTGTATCTGTGAAATTTTATTAGTACATAAACGTTCCTTAGTCCTGTTTCTTTATTTTCCCAAACTTTCAGCTCAATATCACATTTCATGTGAAATAGGTATGATCCAAAAAATGTCGGTAAGGTAGGAATCGGATAAGATTCGAATGCCCTTCAGGCCATGTAATATTTATCGGAGTCCTATCTGATAGAAAATTTTTTGCAACGACTCACATCCACACGAATTGGGATATATCAAGTTAAAAAAGTAATAAAAAGTCTCTAAGGAGGTTTAAATGTTCCTAAAATTCTAGAAATAAAAGAAATCGAACATTATCTTTTTTGTAGTTCTAGAAATTAAGGACCATACAAACGTTCCTTGGTGCGTTTTAATCGAATTCCCAAATTTTCAATTCGATATTTCAACTTGTTGTGCAAAAATGTCGGTAAAGTAGGAATTGGATAAATATTACATGACCTTAATGAATTGGAGTGTTTAATACTTTACATAATCTCTGAACATTATCTTGAAGTCTGCTGTCTTGAATATTTCGGCTAAATGTTTTGCGAGGCAATACGTCAATTCACTCAAAATATTGTCTATTTTGCGCTACTCGCTTCAACTCTATTATTTCGTACTTGCTTGAATAAACGTGTGAATGAAGCTTCAAGTTCATTATTATTTAGTTATACTCTTAGCAATGATCTCCAAGGGATATCCTACAGCCGTCCTTTAGGGCCATGTAATACTTATCCGATCCCTACCTTACCGACTTTCTTGCAACAACTCACGTCTATACGAAGTAGAATATCAAATTGATTTTTTTGGAAATTAATTAAAAGGCATTTTTATGGTTTCATAGCCCCGGACAGAAATCTTTATAGTTTTGGTCATGGTTCATATATACTTGATTAAAAATTTAATTATTTTGTCAAAAACTCAACAATTTGGTTGAAAGTTGTACTGCTCTGTTAAAAATTTATTTTTCCGGTTAAAAATTCAACTATTTCATTCAAAATTAGTTTCTTTTTAGTTGAAAATTAACTTTTTTCAAGCTGAGGATTTAACTATGTCAAATTTTTAGTTGACAATTTATCTTTTTCAGTTAAAAATGCATGTATTCTGTTAAAAATTCGTGTTTTTTTAGTGAATGAATCTTCTCAGTTAAAAATGTATCTTTTTTGTTGAAGATTCATCTTTTTGGTTTAAACTTTAAAATATTTGGTTGAATATTCGCATTTTTTCATTGCATTCAACTGTTTTTGATTTAAATTCAAATTCTACTTTTTGTTAAGTATCAAATTTTTTCGTGAAGATTCATCATTGTAGTTGAAAATTCATCTTTAAAGTGGAAAATTTAACCAGTTTTTTTCAAACTAAAAATATAACTATTCCATCATTAGTTGAAAATTTATATTTTTAAATGAAGTTATTTTTTCTATTTGATAATTCATGTTTTTTGTTGAGGATTCAACTATTTTGATGAAAATTCATCTTCTTTGGTTGAACTCAGCTGTTTTTTTAAATTTTAAATTAAAATAGTTGTGTGGAAATTTCATTAAAAAAATAAAGTGTATAGTTGAAAAATAACCTTTTTGGTAAAAACTTCTTACTTTCGGGCTGAACATTCAATTGTTTTGTAGAAAATACGTCTTTTTTGTTTAAAAATTCATATCTTAATATGTACCATCCTTTTTCATAAAAAATACAACGATTTGGTTGAAAATTCATATTTTCGGTTTGAAAATTGAACTGGTTGCCTTTTTGGCTTGAAAATTAAACAGTTTGGTAGAAAGTTGAAGTATGCTTTCTTACTTCCAAGTTGAAAATCTAATTGTTTTGTAGAAAATACGTATTTTTTGTGTACAAATTGATATCTTCATATATACCACCTTTTGGGTAAAAAATGCAACCAATTGGTTGAAAATTCAACTTTTGTATGCAGAATTCATGTATTTTGTTGAAATTTCGTCTTTTTGGGTAGACATTTATTCTTCATTTTTGGAAATTCATCTTATTGGCAGTACATTGAACTGCTTTGTTAATAATTAACTTTATTGGTACAACTTAACTAGTAAAAATCGTTTTTTCATGTTGAAAATTAATTTTTTTACTGCAAATTTAACTATTACTATTATTAGAAAAAACTATTTGGTTGGAAATTCATGTATTTTGTTTAAAATTCGTCTTTTTAATTGGAAAATTAATCTTCTTTTCTTTTCAACTATTCAACTGTTTCAACTATTTTTGTTGAAAATATTTAACTATTTTGTTGAAAATTCGTGTCTTTTAGTTGAATTCAACCAGTTAAAAAATAATTCTCTTGTTCAAAATTAACTTCTTAAATTGAAATTATAACTATTCCATGTTGGGCCCAAAACTTCTTTTTTGTTGTTGTTGAAAATTCAACTATTTTGGCAGCGAACTCAACTATTTGCTGTTGGTCGGAAAATACAACTGTTTTTAAAAAAATGCATGTGTTTTGTTAAGATTCGTCTTTTTGGTTTGAAAGAAATCTTTCTCAAAAATTTATCTTATTAGCTGTGGATTTAACTATTTTGTTAAAAAATCGTTTTTTTTTTGGTTCAATTTAACTGGTAAAAACTAGTTTTTTTGTTGTTGAAAATTTGTCTTTTCGGGTGGAAAATTAATTTTCATTTTTCAAAATTGATCTTATTGGCACTCGATTGACCTATTTTGTTAATAATCCGCTTCTTTTTATTCAATTTAACTGGCAAAAATTCGTTTTTTTGTTAAAAATTAATTTCCTAAACTGGAAATGTAACTTCCATTTATGGTTGAAAACTTTTTGTTGTTGTTAAAAATTCAATTATTTCCTGTTGGATGAAAAAATACCACTGTTTTGTATAAAATTCATGTATTTTGTTGAAAATTTGCCTTTTTTGGAGAGAAAATTATTGGTTATTTTTGAAAATTGATCTTATTGGCTCTCGATTGACCTATTTTATTAATAATACGGCTCTTTTCATTCAGTTCGACAGGTAGACAATTCACTTTTTGGTTCTAAATGTAACTGTTTAGTTTTTTTTGAATTCAACTATTTTGGTAGAAAATTCAAGTAGTTTGTAAGAAATTAAATATTTATTTAAAACATTAATTACTTAATAGAAAATTTACTTACTCGTTGAAAATTCATAGTGTTTCGTGGAAAACTTCTGTCTTTTGTTGAAAATTTGTCTTTTTTTGCAAAAAATTAATATTTGAAGGGTAGAAATGCAAAAGGAGTCAAGCGCCAAATTTTCGAAATCGGGTTTATTAGCTCAAAAAATCAGATAAATTCTATTACACATGCCTGCCAAAGGATTTTTTTGGGGGCTCATTTTTCAAGATTTGTGTTCTTGTATTCACAGTCCGAGAAGCTTTTCTAACCACAAAGTAAAAAATCAAATTTCATTTTTCTCGACACTGGCTAATTATTTTTAATTACTATTGGGTCCCTTCCGTTCAGCACTGAATAACCCAATTCCTCATTTTTTGGAAATATGCAAAATTATTACTGCTATCGTCATTATTTTGAAGTTGAAATCTCAGTTTTATACCATTTCGAAGTCATAATTGGATTTTCAAATTTCGCGAAACTGCATGATTTTTTTTAAACAAACTTTTTGGAAATCAATTCGTCCATTCAATAGCTAGAATTCAAATTTTTAGTTTTTTCTTAAACTGCAAATTGACTCCACAATTAATGTTGAAGGATGTTAAAAGTCGATACGGACCCAAAATCTAACCTTGAAACGTGATCTGTTTCATTCAATTTCTCGAAACCGGATAGCTTTTTGTGAGCAAATTTTTTTTAGTTCGATAGAGCATGAAAGTATCTCGAAAGCACTTTTTTATTTTTTTCTTAAATGGTCCCGCTGAATTTACAACATGTTTTTAGTATCTCCTGAAAAAAGTGAAAAATGGCGATTGACTCCTTTTGCATTTCTACCCTTCATTTGTTGAAAAATGATCATTTTGGTTGAGGATTTAATTATTTTGTTAAAAATTCGTATTTTTTAGATTAATTCAGCCACTTGAAAAATTATTTCAAAATTAATTTTGCGAACTGAAATTATAACTTCAATTTTTCATTGAAAATTTATATGTTTTAATTGAAAATTCATCTCTCTCGATTAAAAATTACATTCTTGGTGGAAATTCATCTTTGTAGCTTTCAGGGATCCGACCGAAACTTTCGTTTTATTCCGTTTCTGGCAATTAAACAAAATAATTTAGATTCTATCATTAATGTAATTTTAGATATTATCTAATTTCATTCAGATCTAGAAATAGCAGTTCTAAGTTTAGTGACAAATTATTCTTTTCTATCAATAACGAAAGGGAAGGAAACTGTAGGTCGGCTCGCTGGCAGGTTCGAAATTCAACTATTTTGTTGAGTCATCTATTTTAGTTAAAAATTCGCAGTAGATTTTGAAGAAGTTGGGTAACGGAGGCGACATAGGAGAGGAAAAGTACGTTTTACCTACGTCTTTTTTAGATAAACTAGACTATTATGTGCGCGCGCAAGCGCGCGCCAACTTTTGGGTTCATTTTTCTCCTTTACTCAATTTTCGAATCACTATTTATTCCTTCAAATTCCTTGACCAATCAAATTCTTGATTTTATAACACAAAAAGTTGTGAAGAATTATTTTCATTGAATCATTGAAATAATTTTAACGTCATATTTTTCTGAAAATTTGAATTATTAATAGCCCTTTGAACTATTCTAGAGAGAATTGAAATATATGTGCACATAATTTCGAAATGAAAATTCAGATACTTATTTCGCAAAATCAAAAAATTTAAAAAAATATATAATTGGAATAGAGGTATTTTAAACATTAACAAACTCTTATTATACAATGTATAGTCAATAGTCAATTATATAACCTTGAAGTAAATAATCCGTTTATGTTACCTAATCAAAAGAAATTGAAATTCAATCATCATGTAATTTAAAATTGTTGAAAAATATAATCAGCTAATGATTAATTAATCTGTTTATAACATGACAAACATTCAACTATAATTTTCATTCAAACATTGTAATAATTTGTATACTACAATGAGAAAAAAATTCACTATCATTTCTGAAAATTTAATATATAAGTAACCTCCCAACTAATTTCAGAGAAAATAAAATCATATTCACATATAATTTTTAAAATTGAATGCAGACACTCGTTTCACAACATCAGCATCATTTAAACAATAATGTAATTAGTGGTATTTCAAATTTAAATAAACTTTTATTATGCAAATTATATCCAGTATTCAATTACTAAACCTGGAAGTAAATAATCAATTTATGATTCTGAATTTCAAACAATTTAAATTATAT
>CAKNXH010073307.1:0-13554 GCA_932178445.1 Andricus quercusramuli | reverse complement strand
ATTAATTTCATGTAATTATCATATAATAAATTTCATAAAATCGTTTCGAACCTAGAGATTACGAGAACATACCACTAATGGGGTATATTAATCCAAGCTTCCGTTTTATGCTTCTACTGGAGATGATCGTTATTCCTATCCTGACACAAACTTCCACTCTAACAATATTTATTTTAGCTTTTTGCTCATTATTTATGCAGTATTTATTTCGCAAGAACTATTTATTTGTATTACGAAAATTTTATACTCGAGTGCGTTTTAATGAGGTAGCAGAGCTCACGCTTGAAGTATTTATTTTCTATTATTCAATCCGGTAGCAGAGTTCCGATCGACTAATTGCTCAATTCCCCTGGTATTTTACTTTTCTTCCACAATCGAATATTTCTGCTGCTTTGGAAATTTAACCTTTTTTTGGATTATTTTGCTTATTATATTTCTTAGTTTATTTTCAATTTGTTTTATATTTACCACTTGCTTAGAAATTATGAGAGGCATGAACAATATCGTTATACAGATGGAATTACATTTCCTGGGCGGAAATATTATATATAGTTTATATATAGTGTGAAGTATTATATATAATATTCATTTTTTTATACATTTTTTATATAAAACAAATGAATATTATATAAAATAATTCACACTATATATAAACTATATATAACATTTCCGCCTGGGTTTTTAAACCAAAGCAAACTTTTAAAAACCAAATTATGCAACAAAATTGCACAAGAAGGCTTGACAAGAAATATGTTTCTCAAAAAACTGTTTTTGAAAAAAAAAAAAAAATACTGAAGAAAATCAATTTATGCAAAATTCGATTCTATGTGAAAAAAAGTTATATGGATGATACTAAATCTATAGTGGATCTTCAAACTATGAAAAAAAGTAATCATGTTTATATTTTATGCAAAATACCAGCTGTTCTGTAAAATTCGAGAAAAATGAAAAATCACAATTTGTGAATGTTATTTTTACATGAGGTAATTTACGTTAAAAATTACTAATATTTTGTGTCTAATCATTCTTATAATTTCACATCCAACTTTTTTCAGTATTATAACACTTTCCGATTGGACTGAAAATTTTGACAACATTCCAAAAATTTTAAAACAATATGTAGATCTTTCAACATTTTGAAAGAAAGTTTTTAAACTGTTTAAGGATTTTGAGAGGTTTCAAGATAATACACAAATTTTCTTAGGATTCCTGGGAAAGTAGTGAATGATTTTTTATTTTTGAAAATAATAATTTGAAGGTAATGTTTGAAATAGATGTCAAAAAAAATTTTGATTTATAAATAACCATTAGACAACTATAAATTTTTGCGACAATGTTGAAAATCTCTAAATTCGTTGATTCATTCTTTAATTTAGAGAATTGAAAATGATAGCACGGATTTACATTTTTTTTAAGTATTTGAATTTCACAATTTATAAGTTTAACAATTATTTATTGAGCGTTTGCGTAAAAAAAATTCAGGCTTCAGTGTCCTTTAGGGTAAAAAATAAATAAATAATTTGATATTACTTTTTATAAATGATTAATCGCTTTCACGAATTAAAATTTTGTTAATGCTTTTTAAAATTATTTTTTCAACTATGTGGTAGAAAATTCATGTCCCTTATTAAAAATTTTACTTTTTTCGGCAGAAAACTAATTTCTTGGTTCAAAATTAGTTTTTTTTTCTATTGAAAATTTCTAGTTTTTTAACTTAAAATTTAACATATCATGTTTCATTTAACATTAATCTTCTTCTGTCGAAAATTATTTTTTTAATTGGAAATTAATTTTTCTAAAATTAATTTTTCTAAAATTAAAGTTTTTATTGAAAATCAATTTTTTTAACTAAAAATTCAACTTAATTTTCTGTCGAAATTTTTTTTATAGAGTTTTTTTTTTTTAAATCGTATGTTTGGTTGAAAATTCAATTATTTCGCTGTTAATATATTTCATTTGTTTAAAAAATTATTTACCTGACTCATAATTGAACTATTATATTTTTTGTTTAAAATTTGTCTTTTTTCGGGAGAACATTAACATTCTTGGTTAAAAATTTCATTTTGAATAAATATATTCGTTTAAAAATTCATTTATATTGTTGCAAATTAGTTTTTTTTTAATTTGGAATTAATTTCTTTTTATCTCAAAATTTAACTATTCCACTTCACGACGGAATTTTTTTTATAGACATTTAATATTTTTGGTTGTAAATTCATATGTTTGTTTGAAAATTGAATCCATTTATTATGTTCAAGATTATTCCTCTTTGTTGGGAAATTATTTTTTCCATTGAAAATTATTTTTTCTATTGTTGAAAATAAGTGTTTTCGTTGAAAATCAATTTTTTAACTGAAAATTCAAATTAATTTTCTATCAAAATTTTTTTGTATAGACAGTTAATCTTTCTGATTGAATGTTTTTTTTTTTGAAGATTCAATTATTTGACTGTAAATATATTTAATTTGTTTAAAAATTTATTTTTGTAACTAAGAATGGAAGTATTCTATTTTTGTTTAAAATTTGTCTTTTTTCAGCAGAAAATAAACATTTTTTAATAAAAATTCATGTGTCTTGTTGAAAATCAGTTTGTTTTTTTAATTTGAAATTAATTTTTTTTCATCTAAAAATGTAACAATTCCACTTCTCGTCAACATTTTTTTTTTTAGAAATTTATTCTTTTTGATTAAAAATTGATGTGTTTGTTTGAAAAGTGAACTATTTTGGTAAAAATTGATTTTATTTGCTTAAAAACTTATTTCTTCAATTTCAAATTAAACTATCATATTTTTGTCAAAAATTTATCTTTTTTAGTTGAAAATTCATCTATTTTGTTGAATTTTGTTTTGTAACAATATAACCTTTCTGGTTACAAATTCAACTATTAGGTTGAAAATTCTATCAAAAATTCAAATATTTGGTTGAAAATTCATATATTTGATTAAGAATGATTCTTTTTTGGTTGAAATTTCATTCTTTTGGCTGAAAATTAATTTCTTTCTGATTGAAAATTAATTTTTTCAACTAAAAATTTAACTACTCAATTTTTCGTCGATTTTTTTACAGACATTTATTTTGTTGAAAAATCGTATTTTCTATTATAATTAATATAAGTATATTATTTATTACGTTATATTAATATTATATTAATATATTCGACTAATCAGTCGAAAAATCAATTATTTTGGTAGAAAATGCATATTTTCGAGTTGTGAATTTAACTTATTTTCGAAAATTCCATTTTATAACATAAGAATACAACATTTTAAAAGAGATTTTTTTCTTCATTGAAAAATCTTTTTTAATTGAAAATTTAATTCTTCTATTGAAAATTTTTATTCTTTGGTTCAATTCAACAGTTTTGTCTTCTTCTTAAATAAAAATTAATATAAATTAATTTTAAAAAGTAAAAAAAAAATTTTCACTCACATGAATTTTCAACTGGAAAATATAAAATGTCAAGCAACAATCAAACAGTTATATTTCAAGCGAATAAGCAAAAATGATGCCAATAAATCAATTAATAAATATAAAATATAATGTAAGTAATAATAAATGAATACAAAAAAATACATAAATAAAAAATAAAAAAATATATAAGTAATAAATATAAATAAAATAAGTAGAAAGATAAGTCAATAAACAAAAATGATCAACCAAAATGATGAATCTTCAACTGGAATGGTTGAATTTCAAACTAAAAATGGAATAGTTACATTTTTACTTTGGAAAATTTTTTTTTGGCGAAAGAGATTAATTTTTAACTAAAATGGTGGAATACTTAACTGAAATTGTAACATCTTGAGATACAAAAAATTAATCAGAAAAAAAAATTAAATAAAATAGTAGAAGTTTCAACTTGTATAGTTGAATTTTCAGTAAAGAAAATCAATTCCCAGCCAAAGAAATACAAAATTTTTTTACAAAATAGCTTCTTCCTCTAATAAAGAGATGAATTTTTAGTTAACATTATGAATCGTCAACCAAAAAAATTACGAAAAAAATTGATGTAAAATAAAATATATAATATAATAATAAAAAAAATAAAAAATTCAACCAAAAAAATTATTAAAAATTAGTCTAACTTTCAACTAAGTAGATCCCTCGAAATAATATAAAACGAGAGTTAAATAAATAAATCATTCGTGTGTAGTTTGTCTATCTTTTGCCTCACTTCTTCCAATAATTCAAACAAATAAATAATTCGAATCTATGAATTCAATAAATTATTTGAATAATTAATCATAGGAAAACTATTATTATATCTTATTTTTGACTATCTCAGGCTGTAGTGAAAAATTGGTTTATAGTTCGGAGATGCCGCAAATCATTTTATGTAATACCACTCTCTATTAATTTAATATTATTAATACGCTATTAATCAATTAAAAAATAAAATCAATTCTCTATTATCCTTCTCAAATTTAATTTAGGGTTCAATTTTGAAACAGGAAACACAGTAACTATATTAAACCGAGGCTTTGAGAAACACTCTTGCTATCTTTCTGTAGCAACACTTTTTCCGTTTCATCTCACTTTGAGCATATTAATGTCAGAAATAAATAAATTTATTGATAAAAGTGACAAATAGAGGGCTTTCTTTTATTACCACACGACATTGTTGTAAATCATAAGGACCACAGAATGACAGAAATTACAGAAATAAAATGATCTGAAAGTTTATAGCCTGCACGTGCAAGTTCAACTTTTAAAGCAATCCAACTTCCAATAATATTTATCGAAATAGAAAATATGTAGCATTGGGAATATTATTTTTAAAAAAAGCTGTAAATTCGATTTTGAGTATTTGCACTTTGTTTGTATTTATAATTATATGGTAGGGGAGACCACCATAAAGATTGCTTCCTCATAGAGATAGAGGAAGCAATAGTGATTTTTCTGAACAATAGACAAACAAAAGTTTTCATTTCGATCAATTTAAAATCAGAAATGTACAAAAAATACAAAATTACAAAATGATACAAACAATTTTTTAACTACCAAGACAAATCAAATATGGTATTCGAAATTATAATTGTGCGAGGCGGAAAATGGAAGGAAAATGTTCTGTAGCACCCTGTCCCTTTCCCAGCTTTATGATAAAAAAAAATTGTCATAATTATTCTATTTGAAAATTTATGATCGAAAAGTGTTATCTATTCATGCGTCAACTTTGAATTATGTCGATGTAAAAAGTTTTTCTGTTTGAAATAGATGTTTCAAATGTTATAAATGAGTAGAACTTCCTTAATCTTCAATAAAGTGTATCAATATTAAAGACGATTGATTCGTCTCGAATCAATACATCTTTTCTGTTCTTAAATCAACTTCAAATTATGAGAATGAAAAAATGTTCACTATAAAAATCGATTTTCAATATAATATAAATTAAATAGGAATGTGTATTATCATCGGAGGTTATAATTATCAATCCGTTGAGAAATCCAATCACACATACTGTGAATAATGGAAATCTACAATATCGATCAGAGATAAATTCCTCTAATACAGAAAAATTATTTCCTCATTACAGACTAGATGGAGATATAAATTAAAATTTATTAAATTCAAAAATATTCAGAAAAAAAGATCTCACTCCTCACGCTCCACTGGGATTTGAACACCAGATCAACTGATTTCCGGTCTGACCGGAAATCAGTTGATTGATTCTATTGAAGATTAAGGAAACTATGGTAATGCATACTATTTGGAAGTACGGTTTTTTATAGTATAAGTGTGGTGTGTATAAGTGCATAAGTGTATACTTTAGTCCTCTTGCGAAAACTGATGTTGGTAAAAGGAAAGAAAATTTTGTATGTAACGACTATTTTGCCATAATTTCTAACAATTCTAGTATATATGTACGTATATTTATTAGAATTCTCACAAATTATGGCAAAATAGACGTTGCGAATAAAATTTTACAAAATGTTGCAAAACTGAAATTTATGTTACTTGTCACTAATCTGAAATTCGGACACTGTAATAGAAATTTCTGTACCCATGAGAAAATTTATTGTCACATGTCACTGGAGCTTTATGCAGTTATCAGTAACAGAAATTTCTGAACCGTAACAGAATTTTCTGTTACGGTAACAGCATAAAGCTCCAGTGACATGTGACAGAGAATTCTGATATAGATTTCTAACAGTGATGCATAATATTTGAAAATACGGTTTTTTGTAGTGAAACTTTTTTGTTCAATATAATTCAAAGTTGATGCAAAAACGGAAAGGATTTCTTGATTCGAGGCAAATCGATTCATCTATAATAATAAGAATACACTTTATTGAAGATAAGGGAAGTTATGCCCATTTATAATATCTGAATCATCAGTTTTAAACAGAAAAGCTTTTTTCATCGACATAATTCAAAGTTGATGCATGAATAGAACATACTTTTTGAGCATAAATTTCCAAATAGAATAATTCTGACAATTTTTGTAAAGAAATCATAAAGCTGAAAAAGGGATAGGGTGCGACTGAAAAAAATAGGATCTGTCCACAAGGAAGATGGAAAAGTGAGTTTAATAATATTACAAACGAATGAAAAATTTGACAGTGTATTCATTTACAAAAGGTAAGTCTCTTATTTTTTGTCTTACAGTTACGTTGTTAATGAAAATAATTACTAGTTATTCTAGTTTCATAAAAATGTATCGGAATTTTTCCGTAATTCATGGGAAATTTGCTAAAATAATGAAGATTTTTAGAGGTCAATTTTATAAAACGTAGAAAAAATTCTTTATGAATCCCGGATTTTTGTAACGAAAAACTGTGTGACATCCACACATATCCGGAAAATTGTTTACAATATTGTATTAGACATTTTCAAATTGAGGAAGGTTTAATTAAATGAATTTGTAGTTTTTGGAAAATGTTACCATTACATAGCTTTCTCTATGTGGAAGCAAAAAGTTAAATTCTAAAAACTATAATTTGAGCTATGCTTTGAATTTTCACAATTTTGTTTTAAAAATTGTTTCAATCATATCTGTTAAATGTGACTCTTTACAAGCATCAACATTGCAGTCCGAAAATTATATACTACAAATTTTTTTAGAATAAACATTTTCAAGATTTATGAAAACAGATAGCCAAGTAAAAAAAACAAGTCTATTTTCTCGAAAACTTACACTTTTATTGGTTCAAAACTTTTATTGGATTGACGCCGCAATTCTTAAACGATCTTGCTTAAACTTTGCTCAGAGTCGTAAAATGCAAAAATATATGAATTTTGTGAAGAGTCGAACTTAATAAAGTCAAATCTATAAAATTTTCACTGTGAGAAACGATAAACCAGTCGAATTTATCCTCTGTTGATGGCTAAGATGAAACTATCGAACCGATTGACACAAAACCTAATACGTTCTTCTTGAGTGCTATTTTTTGAGAATTGAGGATACATTTATTCGTAATAAAATTTGAATAATTTTATAGAAGAGGAAAATTTCTCTAAAAATTATATAGTAGCGATTATCAAAAAATCTAACTGGACACGAGGGGAGACCAACATTATCTTTTTTTGGAATTTTTATGCATGTCGTTCGGAAATTTGTTCGAATCAGGGAAAAAAAATGTCTTGTATTTGCCATAAGAAAAGAAGACGTCTATTGTTCATTTATTATTTGTTCGTAACTAAAAAAGAAAATGGAACTTCTAAAAACAATAATAAATTGTTTGAACAATTTAGTTGGACATCTAATTATCAGTATAAAGTATTGTTCCATATATTGAAAACAATCTGCAAAAATATCATAATTTTTGTAAAATCATAATTTTCGTGAAATTTTTGTAAATAAGTCATAAATTTCCGGAAGATATACATAAAATTTCAAGAAAAAAAAGTTCCGATGCATTTTTGGACCACCCGTCTGGACATGAAAAATACTTCTGTCAATTGCTATGTTTGAGGAATTTATGATAACTTATTTTGTTTAAAAAAATGAACTATTTTTATGGAATTCTCATTTTTGAAAATAATTTTTGCGCTTGATCATAGAAAAACAGATTATAGCAAAATTTCAACGATATGAAGATGGTAATATTGTCGAGTGCTACTTTTTAGAAATCGATAATATTATCAATAGTTTCAAAAATGTTGTATATTTCATCATAAGAAAATGAAATTTTTCATCTTTGAAGACAGCTACAGCGAAATCTATTTGTTTAACAAAAAAATGATATTGCAGGATAGCTCACTGATAATATGTTCCCAATAAAATGTGTCACTCTTAATAGTTATTGTAGTAATTATTTTAATGCATCGTGATAGTGCTATTTTAATAACTAAATTTCTTGATAATCATAAATACTATTAATTATAAGTACTATCATTAATAAATTCTATCATTAATAATCATAAATATTATTATTCATGAATACTATTAATCATAACTACTATTATTGATAACCATCAACATGTATCTAGAAGGATCACTAAGAAGGTCATCAAAATGCATCAAGATGGATCATCAACGATTAATAACCATCAAGATAAATAATAAAATGACAAGAAAACCACTTATTTAGTCATGAAATACCTATACCTTACTATTTATTTAATAATATTGTTGATGAAAATAAAAATTTCAAGTTGTTGACACACCTTCTTGGTGGAACATCACCATTGAGATGCAATGTAATTTAATCGAAAATAGTTTGGTTAAACAATCAGAGATCAATTTTCAATTAAAATGATGAATCTCCAACTGTGACAATGAATTTCATACCAAAATTCATTATATAGAATTCCTAAAAATGAAATAAGAATTCAACGATAAAATTTGGACAACCACCACAAAATGCTCCTATTGTAATTCCTAAAAAACAAAATAAAAAAATTTGTTTCTCAGGACAAAAATAAAAAAGAGGAAAGGAAAATGAGAAAGCCACCAACCAAATCCTCATCCTTCTCTTTTTTATTTCTTTCGCCTTTTTTATTTCTATTATTATTAAATCACAATAACGAAGCATGCAAAGTATTTACCAACGTTTCGTTGCTCTTTTTTACTTTTGTCCAAAGAAACAAATTTTTTTTTTTTGTATTTCAGGAATTACAATAGGAGCATTTTGTGGTGGTTGTCCAAATTTTATCGTTGAATTCTTGTTTTATTTTTAGGAATTCTATATACTGACTTGATGATTGGACTATCGTTCAAAAATTAACGACAATCTCAAAACCCCCTTAAAATTTGTCGCATGATACCTTTAGCTTAAGATGAAATTGTTTTTAGTGATTCCATGATGAGAAATTTCAATTTTGAAATATTTAGCGAACTTCAACCGGATTTTTTATCTTTCTTCCTCAAAGACATTCATCTCTATAAATGAACAAAATCTCACTGAGCAGAAACATATATATTTCTGAATGATCAATATTTAAGAAGTAATCATGCAGACATACTATACAAAAATAAATATGGATTTCAGATTAAAGCTGATTGAAGCAGTTCAGCGTAATATTGCGTAGAAGGATAGATTGCAATTCTATCGACCAGTTGGCAATAATCAGTCTATTATAATGCACATAACCAAATAGAACACAACGGCCAGACATGTATTTAACCATAGTCATAACGTCATCATGCTGGCCAATTTGAACTGTTGAAGCTCAGCAATCAGCTCTAAACAAGCAATGCTATTTCCTCTTGTATTGGTGTGAAGGTAAAACATACAATGAACTAAGTGTATAGACTTGTAGAGGTAAGTACTGTATGTACAATGAAAACAAAGGGTTGAAGCAGTAATATATCATGAGTTCTAAATCCATTCATGTTTCGAACAATGTATCCTACATTCTATGAAACAATGTTACAGGAAATTAGTTTTGCACACACATTTGTGGAGTTGAATATTTTAATTTTGGAAATGATTAAATCAAAATCTACGTTTTTTCTTTAACGTTCAACATTTATGTTTGACCAGGGAATGTTTATTAATTGAGGTATGGGAAGCTAAAACCGTCTAACTACACTTTTCAGCGAAATTGAGTTTCATATATTTCTTATATGCACTTATATGCACTTATATGCACATATATGCACTTATATGCACTTATATGCATATGCACAAAAAACATGTTATGCTTATGTAGGCGAAACTAGTACGAGCTCGAGTAAAAAACTGGAACATTCATTTACAAGATAATTAAATTAGCCATTAATTCTGTAATTCATACTTTGTAGAACGTTGAAATTGAAGATGGTACCCTTCTGATATGAAATATTCACATTTTAAGCTTTTCTGATCAAATGTTGGTCAAAGGCATGAACTTGATGATTCATATCAAATTTGTTTGGTTAGTAGAGCTAATTTATTTGCGCTTGTAGCCTCAAAAAAATTTATTTTGATACCCAAGCCTGAATATATTTTTTATAAGAATTAGGAGATAGCATTTGAGAGTTTTGAAGCAAAGATTTGATGAATCTAAGGATACAGTGCAAGAATAGTGAAAGCAATTGCATTCCTTAACAAATGATACTTTGTCAGGGAAAAAGATTTTTATAGCAAAATCAACTTAATGGTGAAGAAGCTGATCATAATACTCATTTTCAATATTGCTACACATAAAAAAATACTGCAGAACTTTTTTTTCGAAATTCAGCCACTTTTTCCAGTATTAAATTAGGACTGGTATCCACCTCGTACTGGTTTTCCCTACATGTTTTTGTTTTAAATATTTGGAAAAAGTAAAATATTGGAACTCAAAAAGTGACTTAGAGAAACTTGTATGCAATAATAATGTGACTAATGAGTTTTTGAATTTGTAGAAATTCAAAAGAATTAATATACTTAAGATTTCTATTTAATTAAGTCAAATTAATTGAATAAAAAAGTATTCAAATGAATCAATAAAATTATAGAGAATTCCACATGCAAATTTTTTTAAATCCCTTGATATTATTAAAATTCTTGGAAATCCTTTGAAATCCCTTCAATTTTTTTGAAGCTCTTGAGGATACTTGTGAATTTTCTCAAATACCTCACAATATTTTTCAAATCATTTGAAATCCCATTCAGTTACTAAAATCAATTGAAAATCTCTTGAAATCTTCTAAAGTACCATAAAATATTTCATATCCTACCAAATCTTTTGAAATCCCTTGACATTTTTTTTTTTAATTTCTTGAAAGTTTCTTGGAATTGAAACAGAACTATAATATTTCAAATCCCTAAAAAATGTTCGAAATCCTTCGAAACTTTTTAAAGCTTTCAAAATTTTCTTTGAATTCTTAAAAATACCCCAAGATATGAAAAATTCGCTGAAATCACATTAAATTATTGAAATCTATCAAAACTTTCTTCAAATCTTTTAAAATACTATAAAATATTCTCTGTGATGACAAAAAGCATTTCAATTCAATATATTAGGGATGGGAAGAATTCAGTTGTTCTTCCAAATCCAGATTTTCAAATATTATAAAGGATTTTAAGGAATTTTGAGGAATTTTTATAGCTTTTAAATGATTTTCAGGGATTTTAAGAAATTTCCGCACATTGTTAAGGAGTGGATTTTGATGAGATTTTGAAGATTTAAAGGAATTTTAAAGGATTATAAGATATTTAAAAAGATTTAGTATATCCATTGATTTTAGAGGATTTTATTATATTATATAGAATATAAAATATTATAGAGAATTTGTAATGGATTTCAAGAAATTCCAGTGTCTCTTAAATTTTTTAGAGATTTCAAAGAATTCATACAAATTTTTAATAACTTGAAGAGATTTTCAAGATTTCAAGGATTTTCAGAATGTTAAAAGGCTCTACAGGGATTTCAAGAAATTTGAAAATAAGCCACGAGATTTTAAAGGATTTTAAAGGATTTCAGGTAGGACTGAAATATTTTCACAAATGTTGAAGGACAGATATCCAGGAATTTCAATAAAATTTAAGAGATTTGAAAAGGATTTCAAAGTATTTTTAAGGATTTCAAGAGAGACAAACGGTTTTTTTTAGATTAGATTAGATATTTCAAAAGATTCCAGATTATATCCATGGATTTTAGAGAATTGCACAAGATTCCAATAAATTAAACGGAATTTCGATGGATTTCCAAATATTATAAGGAATTTTTAAGGAATTTTAAAGAATTTGAATGGCTCTCAAATTTTTTTGAGAGCTTTTAAAGAATTCACACAAATTTTTAAGAATTTTAAGAGATTTTCAAGATTTCAAGGATTTTCACAATGTTAAAAGGCTCTTCAGGGATCTTAAGAGATTTGAAAATAAGTCAGGAGATTTCAAAGGATTTCAAAGGATTTCAGGTGATACTGAAGTATTTTCAAAAATGTTGAAGGATAGGTATCCTGGAATTTTAAGGAAATTTCAGAGATTTCACAGGATTCCAAAGAAATATTAGATATTTCAAAATATTCCAGAGCATATCCATGAATTTTAGAGGATTTCGTAAGGTTTCTATAGATTTGAAGGACTTTCACAGGATTTGCGTATGTGTATTATAAAGAATTTTTAAGGGATTCCAAGAAATTTCAATGGTTCTTAAATTTTATTCAGAGATTTGAAGAATTCACACAATTTTTCAAGAATTTTAAGAGATTTTCAAGATTTCAAGGATTTTCACAATGTGAAAAGGCTCTTTAGGGTCTTTAAGAGATTTCATATGATTCCTAAATATGATTACATCTTTCAAAAGATTCCAGAGTATATCCATTGATGATAGAGGATTTCATAAGATTTCAATATATTCAAAGGAATTTTAAAGGAATTTCAAAACTTCAAGAATTTTCACAATTTTAAATGGGTCTTCAGGGATTTTAAAATAAAACACGAGATTTAAAAGAATGTTAAAGGATTTCAAGTGATACTGAAGTATTTTAACAAATGTTGAAGGATAGGTATTCCAGGAATTTTAAGGAAATTTCAGAGATTTCAAAGGATTTCAAAGGAATGCTACGCATTTTGAGAGATTTTAACGAGTTTTCATGATTCCACAGGATTTCAAAGAATTATTAGATATTTTAAAAGATTCCAGAGTATAGGTATCCATTTATTATAGAAGATTTCATAAGATTCCAATAGATTTAAGGGAATTTTAAAGGATTTCCGAATATTACAAAGAATTTTCAATGGATTTGAAGGAATTTCAATGGCTCTCAAATTTTTAAAAAGTTTTTAAAGAATTCACGAACATTTTTTGAGAATTTTAAGAGATTTTCAAGATTTCAAGGATTTTCACAATGTTAAAAGCATCTTTAGGGATTTTAAGAGATTTCAAAATGAGTCGCGAGATTTTGAAGGATTTAAAAGGATTTCAGGTGATACTGAAGTATTTTAACAAATGTTGAAGGATAGGCATTCCATTAATTCCAAGGAAATTTCAGAGATTTCAAAGGATTTCAAAGGAATGCTACGGATTTTAAGAGATTTAAAAGGATTTTAATGATTCCACAGGATATTTGAAGTATGATTAGATCTTTCAAAAGACTCCAGAGTACATCCATTGATTACAGAGAATTTCAATAAATTCAAAGGAATTTCAATGGATTTTTATAAATTGCAATGGCTTTAAACATTTTTCAGAGATTCCAAA
>CAKNXH010073306.1:0-13485 GCA_932178445.1 Andricus quercusramuli | reverse complement strand
ATTAATTTCATGTAATTATCATATAATAAATTTCATAAAATCGTTTCAAACATAGAGACTACGAGAACATACCACTAATGGGGTATATTAATCCAAGCTTCCGTTTTATGCTTCTACTGGAGATGATCGTTATTTCCATCCTGACACAAACTTCCACTCTAACAATATTTATTTTAGCTTTTTGCTCATTATTTATGCAGTATTTATTTCGCAAGAACTATTTATTTGTATTACGAAAATTTTATACTCGAGTGCGTTTTAATGAGGTAGCAGAGCTCACGCTTGAAGTATTTATTTTCTATTATTCAATCCGGTAGCAGAGTTCCGATCGACTAATTGCTCAATTCCCCTGGTATTTTACTTTTCTTCCACAATCGAATATTTCTGCTGCTTTGGAAATTTAACCTTTTTTTGGATTATTTTGCTTATTATATTTCTTAGTTTATTTTCAATTTGTTTTATATTTACCACTTGCTTAGAAATTATGAGAGGCATGAACAATATCGTTATACAGATGGAATTACATTTCCTGGGCGGAAATATTATATATAGTTTATATATAGTGTGAAGTATTATATATAATATTCATTTTTTTATACATTTTTTATATAAAACAAATGAATATTATATAAAATAATTCACACTATATATAAACTATATATAACATTTCCGCCTGGGTTTTTAAACCAAAGCAAACTTTTAAAAACCAAATTATGCAACAAAATTGCACAAGAAGGCTTGACAAGAAATATGTTTCTCAAAAAACTGTTTTTGAAAAAAAAAAAAAATACTGAAGAAAATCAATTTATGCAAAATTCGATTCTATGTGAAAAAAAGTTATATGGATGATACTAAATCTATAGTGGATCTTCAAACTATGAAAAAAAGTAATCATGTTTATATTTTATGCAAAATACCAGCTGTTCTGTAAAATTCGAGAAAAATGAAAAATCACAATTTGTGAATGTTATTTTTACATGAGGTAATTTACGTTAAAAATTACTAATATTTTGTGTCTAATCATTCTTATAATTTCACATCCAACTTTTTTCAGTATTATAACACTTTCCGATTGGACTGAAAATTTTGACAACATTCCAAAAATTTTAAAACAATATGTAGATCTTTCAACATTTTGAAAGAAAGTTTTTAAACTGTTTAAGGATTTTGAGAGGTTTCAAGATAATACACAAATTTTCTTAGGATTCCTGGGAAAGTAGTGAATGATTTTTTATTTTTGAAAATAATAATTTGAAGGTAATGTTTGAAATAGATGTCAAAAAAAATTTTGATTTATAAATAACCATTAGACAACTATAAATTTTTGCGACAATGTTGAAAATCTCTAAATTCGTTGATTCATTCTTTAATTTAGAGAATTGAAAATGATAGCACGGATTTACATTTTTTTTAAGTATTTGAATTTCACAATTTATAAGTTTAACAATTATTTATTGAGCGTTTGCGTAAAAAAAATTCAGGCTTCAGTGTCCTTTAGGGTAAAAAATAAATAAATAATTTGATATTACTTTTTATAAATGATTAATCGCTTTCACGAATTAAAATTTTGTTAATGCTTTTTAAAATTATTTTTTCAACTATGTGGTAGAAAATTCATGTCCCTTATTAAAAATTTTACTTTTTTCGGCAGAAAACTAATTTCTTGGTTCAAAATTAGTTTTTTTTTCTATTGAAAATTTCTAGTTTTTTAACTTAAAATTTAACATATCATGTTTCATTTAACATTAATCTTCTTCTGTCGAAAATTATTTTTTTAATTGGAAATTAATTTTTCTAAAATTAATTTTTCTAAAATTAAAGTTTTTATTGAAAATCAATTTTTTTAACTAAAAATTCAACTTAATTTTCTGTCGAAATTTTTTTTATAGAGTTTTTTTTTTTTAAATCGTATGTTTGGTTGAAAATTCAATTATTTCGCTGTTAATATATTTCATTTGTTTAAAAAATTATTTACCTGACTCATAATTGAACTATTATATTTTTTGTTTAAAATTTGTCTTTTTTCGGGAGAACATTAACATTCTTGGTTAAAAATTTCATTTTGAATAAATATATTCGTTTAAAAATTCATTTATATTGTTGCAAATTAGTTTTTTTTTAATTTGGAATTAATTTCTTTTTATCTCAAAATTTAACTATTCCACTTCACGACGGAATTTTTTTTATAGACATTTAATATTTTTGGTTGTAAATTCATATGTTTGTTTGAAAATTGAATCCATTTATTATGTTCAAGATTATTCCTCTTTGTTGGGAAATTATTTTTTCCATTGAAAATTATTTTTTCTATTGTTGAAAATAAGTGTTTTCGTTGAAAATCAATTTTTTAACTGAAAATTCAAATTAATTTTCTATCAAAATTTTTTTGTATAGACAGTTAATCTTTCTGATTGAATGTTTTTTTTTTTTTGAAGATTCAATTATTTGACTGTAAATATATTTAATTTGTTTAAAAATTTATTTTTGTAACTAAGAATGGAAGTATTCTATTTTTGTTTAAAATTTGTCTTTTTTCAGCAGAAAATAAACATTTTTTAATAAAAATTCATGTGTCTTGTTGAAAATCAGTTTGTTTTTTTAATTTGAAATTAATTTTTTTTCATCTAAAAATGTAACAATTCCACTTCTCGTCAACATTTTTTTTTTTAGAAATTTATTCTTTTTGGTTAAAAATTGATGTGTTTGTTTGAAAAGTGAACTATTTTGGTAAAAATTGATTTTATTTGCTTAAAAACTTATTTCTTCAATTTCAAATTAAACTATCATATTTTTGTCAAAAATTTATCTTTTTTAGTTGAAAATTCATCTATTTTGTTGAATTTTGTTTTGTAACAATATAACCTTTCTGGTTACAAATTCAACTATTAGGTTGAAAATTCTATCAAAAATTCAAATATTTGGTTGAAAATTCATATATTTGATTAAGAATGATTCTTTTTTGGTTGAAATTTCATTCTTTTGGCTGAAAATTAATTTCTTTCTGATTGAAAATTAATTTTTTCAACTAAAAATTTAACTACTCAATTTTTCGTCGATTTTTTTACAGACATTTATTTTGTTGAAAAATCGTATTTTCTATTATAATTAATATAAGTATATTATTTATTACGTTATATTAATATTATATTAATATATTCGACTAATCAGTCGAAAAATCAATTATTTTGGTAGAAAATGCATATTTTCGAGTTGTGAATTTAACTTATTTTCGAAAATTCCATTTTATAACATAAGAATACAACATTTTAAAAGAGATTTTTTTCTTCATTGAAAAATCTTTTTTAATTGAAAATTTAATTCTTCTATTGAAAATTTTTATTCTTTGGTTCAATTCAACAGTTTTGTCTTCTTCTTAAATAAAAATTAATATAAATTAATTTTAAAAAGTAAAAAAAAAATTTTCACTCACATGAATTTTCAACTGGAAAATATAAAATGTCAAGCAACAATCAAACAGTTATATTTCAAGCGAATAAGCAAAAATGATGCCAATAAATCAATTAATAAATATAAAATATAATGTAAGTAATAATAAATGAATACAAAAAAATACATAAATAAAAAATAAAAAAATATATAAGTAATAAATATAAATAAAATAAGTAGAAAGATAAGTCAATAAACAAAAATGATCAACCAAAATGATGAATCTTCAACTGGAATGGTTGAATTTCAAACTAAAAATGGAATAGTTACATTTTTACTTTGGAAAATTTTTTTTTGGCGAAAGAGATTAATTTTTAACTAAAATGGTGGAATACTTAACTGAAATTGTAACATCTTGAGATACAAAAAATTAATCAGAAAAAAAAATTAAATAAAATAGTAGAAGTTTCAACTTGTATAGTTGAATTTTCAGTAAAGAAAATCAATTCCCAGCCAAAGAAATACAAAATTTTTTTACAAAATAGCTTCTTCCTCTAATAAAGAGATGAATTTTTAGTTAACATTATGAATCGTCAACCAAAAAAATTACGAAAAAAATTGATGTAAAATAAAATATATAATATAATAATAAAAAAAATAAAAAATTCAACCAAAAAAATTATTAAAAATTAGTCTAACTTTCAACTAAGTAGATCCCTCGAAATAATATAAAACGAGAGTTAAATAAATAAATCATTCGTGTGTAGTTTGTCTATCTTTTGCCTCACTTCTTCCAATAATTCAAACAAATAAATAATTCGAATCTATGAATTCAATAAATTATTTGAATAATTAATCATAGGAAAACTATTATTATATCTTATTTTTGACTATCTCAGGCTGTAGTGAAAAATTGGTTTATAGTTCGGAGATGCCGCAAATCATTTTATGTAATACCACTCTCTATTAATTTAATATTATTAATACGCTATTAATGAATTGAAAAATAAAATCAATTCTCTATTATCCTCCTCAAATTTGATTTAGGGTTCAATTTTGAAACAGGAAACACAGTAACTATATTAAACCGAGGCTTTGAGAAACACTCTTGCTATCTTTCTGTAGCAACACTTTTTCCGTTTCATCTCACTTTGAGCATATTAATGTCAGAAATAAATAAATTTATTGATAAAAGTGACAAATAGAGGGCTTTCTTTTATTACCACACGACATTGTTGTAAATCATAAGGACCACAGAATGACATAAATTACAGAAATAAAATGATCTGAAAGTTTATAGCCTGCACGTGCAAGTTCAACTTTTAAAGCAATCCAACTTCCAATAATATTTATCGAAATAGAAAATATGTAGCATTGGGAATATTATTTTTAAAAAAAGCTGTAAATTCGATTTTGAGTATTTGCACTTTGTTTGTATTTATAATTATATGGTAGGGGAGACCACCATAAAGATTGCTTCCTCATAGAGATAGAGGAAGCAATAGTGATTTTTCTGAACAATAGACAAACAAAAGTTTTCATTTCGATCAATTTAAAATCAGAAATGTACAAAAAATACAAAATTACAAAATGATACAAACAATTTTTTAACTACCAAGACAAATCAAATATGGTATTCGAAATTATAATTGTGCGAGGCGGAAAATGGAAGGAAAATGTTCTGTAGCACCCTGTCCCTTTCCCAGCTTTATGATAAAAAAAAATTGTCATAATTATTCTATTTGAAAATTTATGATCGAAAAGTGTTATCTATTCATGCGTCAACTTTGAATTATGTCGATGTAAAAAGTTTTTCTGTTTGAAATAGATGTTTCAAATGTTATAAATGAGTAGAACTTCCTTAATCTTCAATAAAGTGTATCAATATTAAAGACGATTGATTCGTCTCGAATCAATACATCTTTTCTGTTCTTAAATCAACTTCAAATTATGAGAATGAAAAAATGTTCACTATAAAAATCGATTTTCAATATAATATAAATTAAATAGGAATGTGTATTATCATCGGAGGTTATAATTATCAATCCGTTGAGAAATCCAATCACACATACTGTGAATAATGGAAATCTACAATATCGATCAGAGATAAATTCCTCTAATACAGAAAAATTATTTCCTCATTACAGACTAGATGGAGATATAAATTAAAATTTATTAAATTCAAAAATATTCAGAAAAAAAGATCTCACTCCTCACGCTCCACTGGGATTTGAACACCAGATCAACTGATTTCCGGTCTGACCGGAAATCAGTTGATTGATTCTATTGAAGATTAAGGAAACTATGGTAATGCATACTATTTGGAAGTACGGTTTTTTATAGTATAAGTGTGGTGTGTATAAGTGCATAAGTGTATACTTTAGTCCTCTTGCGAAAACTGATGTTGGTAAAAGGAAAGAAAATTTTGTATGTAACGACTATTTTGCCATAATTTCTAACAATTCTAGTATATATGTACGTATATTTATTAGAATTCTCACAAATTATGGCAAAATAGACGTTGCGAATAAAATTTTACAAAATGTTGCAAAACTGAAATTTATGTTACTTGTCACTAATCTGAAATTCGGACACTGTAATAGAAATTTCTGTACCCATGAGAAAATTTATTGTCACATGTCACTGGAGCTTTATGCAGTTATCAGTAACAGAAATTTCTGAACCGTAACAGAATTTTCTGTTACGGTAACAGCATAAAGCTCCAGTGACATGTGACAGAGAATTCTGATATAGATTTCTAACAGTGATGCATAATATTTGAAAATACGGTTTTTTGTAGTGAAACTTTTTTGTTCAATATAATTCAAAGTTGATGCAAAAACGGAAAGGATTTCTTGATTCGAGGCAAATCGATTCATCTATAATAATAAGAATACACTTTATTGAAGATAAGGGAAGTTATGCCCATTTATAATATCTGAATCATCAGTTTTAAACAGAAAAGCTTTTTTCATCGACATAATTCAAAGTTGATGCATGAATAGAACATACTTTTTGAGCATAAATTTCCAAATAGAATAATTCTGACAATTTTTGTAAAGAAATCATAAAGCTGAAAAAGGGATAGGGTGCGACTGAAAAAAATAGGATCTGTCCACAAGGAAGATGGAAAAGTGAGTTTAATAATATTACAAACGAATGAAAAATTTGACAGTGTATTCATTTACAAAAGGTAAGTCTCTTATTTTTTGTCTTACAGTTACGTTGTTAATGAAAATAATTACTAGTTATTCTAGTTTCATAAAAATGTATCGGAATTTTTCCGTAATTCATGGGAAATTTGCTAAAATAATGAAGATTTTTAGAGGTCAATTTTATAAAACGTAGAAAAAATTCTTTATGAATCCCGGATTTTTGTAACGAAAAACTGTGTGACATCCACACATATCCGGAAAATTGTTTACAATATTGTATTAGACATTTTCAAATTGAGGAAGGTTTAATTAAATGAATTTGTAGTTTTTGGAAAATGTTACCATTACATAGCTTTCTCTATGTGGAAGCAAAAAGTTAAATTCTAAAAACTATAATTTGAGCTATGCTTTGAATTTTCACAATTTTGTTTTAAAAATTGTTTCAATCATATCTGTTAAATGTGACTCTTTACAAGCATCAATATTACAGCCCGAAAATTATATACCATAATTTTTTTTTTAAATAAACATTTTCAAGATTTATGAAAACAGATAGCCAAGTAAAAAAAAAACTCAAATCTATTTTCTCGAAAACTTAAACTTTTATTGGTTCAAAACTTTTATTGGATTGACGCCGCAATTCTTAAACGATCTTGCTTAAACTTTGCTCAGAGTCGTAAAATGCAAAAATATATGAATTTTGTGAAGAGTCGAACTTAATAAAGTCAAATCTATAAAATTTTCACTGTGAGAAACGATAAACCAGTCGAATTTATCCTCTGTTGATGGCTAAGATGAAACTATCGAACCGATTGACACAAAACCTAATACGTTCTTCTTGAGTGCTATTTTTGGAGAATTGAGGATACATTTATTCGTAATAAAATTTGAATAATTTTATAAAAGAGGAAAATTGCTCTAAAAATTCTATAGTAGTGATTAGCAACAAATCTAACTTTCTTGTATTTGCCATAAGAAAAGAAGACGTCTATTGTTCATTTATTATTTGTTCGTAACTAAAAAAGAAAATGGAACTTCTAAAAACAATAATAAATTGTTTGAACAATTTAGTTGGACATCTAATTATCAGTATAAAGTATTGTTCCATATATTGAAAACAATCTGCAAAAATATCATAATTTTTGTAAAATCATAATTTTCGTGAAATTTTTGTAAATAAGTCATAAATTTCCGGAAGATATACATAAAATTCCAAGAAAAAAAAGTTCCGATGCATTTTTGGACCACCCGTCTGGACATGAAAAATACTTCTGTCAATTGCTATGTTTGAGGAATTTATGATAACTTATTTTGTTTAAAAAAATGAACTATTTTTATGGAATTCTCATTTTTGAAAATAATTTTTGCGCTTGATCATAGAAAAACAGATTATAGCAAAATTTCAACGATATGAAGATGGTAATATTGTCGAGTGCTACTTTTTAGAAATCGATAATATTATCAATAGTTTCAAAAATGTTGTATATTTCATCATAAGAAAATGAAATTTTTCATCTTTGAAGACAGCTACAGCGAAATCTATTTGTTTAACAAAAAAATGATATTGCAGGATAGCTCACTGATAATATGTTCCCAATAAAATGTGTCACTCTTAATAGTTATTGTAGTAATTATTTTAATGCATCGTGATAGTGCTATTTTAATAACTAAATTTCTTGATAATCATAAATACTATTAATTATAAGTACTATCATTAATAAATTCTATCATTAATAATCATAAATATTATTATTCATGAATACTATTAATCATAACTACTATTATTGATAACCATCAACATGTATCTAGAAGGATCACTAAGAAGGTCATCAAAATGCATCAAGATGGATCATCAACGATTAATAACCATCAAGATAAATAATTAAATGACAAGAAAACCACTTATTTAGTCATGAAATACCTATACCTTACTATTTATTTAATAATATTGTTGATGAAAATAAAAATTTCAAGTTGTTGACACACCTTCTTGGTGGAACATCACCATTGAGATGCAATGTAATTTAATCGAAAATAGTTTGGTTAAACAATCAGAGATCAATTTTCAATTAAAATGATGAATCTCCAACTGTGACAATGAATTTCATACCAAAATTCATTATATAGAATTCCTAAAAATGAAATAAGAATTCAACGATAAAATTTGGACAACCACCACAAAATGCTCCTATTGTAATTCCTAAAAAACAAAATAAAAAAATTTGTTTCTCAGGACAAAAATAAAAAAGAGGAAAGGAAAATGAGAAAGCCACCAACCAAATCCTCATCCTTCTCTTTTTTATTTCTTTCGCCTTTTTTATTTCTATTATTATTAAATCACAATAACGAAGCATGCAAAGTATTTACCAACGTTTCGTTGCTCTTTTTTACTTTTGTCCAAAGAAACAAATTTTTTTTTTTTTGTATTTCAGGAATTACAATAGGAGCATTTTGTGGTGGTTGTCCAAATTTTATCGTTGAATTCTTGTTTTATTTTTAGGAATTCTATATACTGACTTGATGATTGGACTATCGTTCAAAAATTAACGACAATCTCAAAACCCCCTCAAAATTTGTCGCATGATACCTTTAGCTTAAGATGAAATTGTTTTTAGTGATTCCATGATGAGAAATTTCAATTTTGAAATATTTAGCGAACTTCAACCGGATTTTTTATCTTTCTTCCTCAAAGACATTCATCTCTATAAATGAACAAAATCTCACTGAGCAGAAACATATATATTTCTGAATGATCAATATTTAAGAAGTAATCATGCAGACATACTATACAAAAATAAATATGGATTTCAGATTAAAGCTGATTGAAGCAGTTCAGCGTAATATTGCGTCGAAGGATAGATTGCAATTCTATCGACCAGTTGGCAATAATCAGTCTATTATAATGCACATAACCAAATAGAACACAACGGCCAGACATGTATTTAACCATAGTCATAACGTCATCATGCTGGCCAATTTGAACTGTTGAAGCTCAGCAATCAGCCCTAAACAAGCAATGCTATTTCCTCTTGTATTGGTGTGAAGGTAAAACATACAATGAACTAAGTGTATAGACTTGTAGAGGTAAGTACTGTATGTACAATGAAAACAAAGGGTTGAAGCAGTAATATATCATGAGTTCTAAATCCATTCATGTTTCGAACAATGTATCCTACATTCTATGAAACAATGTTACAGGAAATTAGTTTTGCACACAAATTTGTGGAGTTGAATATTTTAATTTTGGAAATGATTAAATCAAAATCTACGTTTTTTCTTTAACGTTCAACATTTATGTTTGACCAGGGAATGTTTATTAATTGAGGTATGGGAAGCTAAAACCGTCTAACTACACTTTTCAGCGAAATTGAGTTTCATATATTTCTTATATGCACTTATATGCACTTATATGCACATATATGCACTTATATGCACTTATATGCATATGCACAAAAAACATGTTATGCTTATGTAGGCGAAACTAGTACGAGCTCGAGTAAAAAACTGGAACATTCATTTACAAGATAATTAAATTAGCCATTAATTCTGTAATTCATACTTTGTAGAACGTTGAAATTGAAGATGGTACCCTTCTGATATGAAATATTCACATTTTAAGCTTTTCTGATCAAATGTTGGTCAAGGCATGAACTTGATGATTCATATCAAATTTGTTTGGTTAGTAGAGCTAATTTATTTGCGCTTGTAGCCTCAAAAAAATTTATTTTGATACCCAAGCCTGAATATATTTTTTATAAGAATTAGGAGATAGCATTTGAGAGTTTTGAAGCAAAGATTTGATGAATCTAAGGATACAGTGCAAGAATAGTGAAAGCAATTGCATTCCTTAACAAATGATACTTTGTCAGGGAAAAAGATTTTTATAGCAAAATCAACTTAATGGTGAAGAAGCTGATCATAATACTCATTTTCAATATTGCTACACATAAAAAAATACTGCAGAACTTTTTTTTCGAAATTCAGCCACTTTTTCCAGTATTAAATTAGGACTGGTATCCACCTCGTACTGGTTTTCCCTACATGTTTTTGTTTTAAATATTTGGAAAAAGTAAAATATTGGAACTCAAAAAGTGACTTAGAGAAACTTGTATGCAATAATAATGTGACTAATGAGTTTTTGAATTTGTAGAAATTCAAAAGAATTAATATACTTAAGATTTCTATTTAATTAAGTCAAATTAATTGAATAAAAAAGTATTCAAATGAATCAATAAAATTATAGAGAATTCCACATGCAAATTTTTTTAAATCCCTTGATATTATTAAAATTCTTGGAAATCCTTTGAAATCCCTTCAATTTTTTTGAAGCTCTTGAGGATACTTGTGAATTTTCTCAAATACCTCACAATATTTTTCAAATCATTTGAAATCCCATTCAGTTACTAAAATCAATTGAAAATCTCTTGAAATCTTCTAAAGTACCATAAAATATTTCATATCCTACCAAATCTTTTGAAATCCCTTGACATTTTTTTTTTTAATTTCTTGAAAGTTTCTTGGAATTGAAACAGAACTATAATATTTCAAATCCCTAAAAAATGTTCGAAATCCTTCGAAACTTTTTAAAGCTTTCAAAATTTTCTTTGAATTCTTAAAAATACCCCAAGATATGAAAAATTCGCTGAAATCACATTAAATTATTGAAATCTATCAAAACTTTCTTCAAATCTTTTAAAATACTATAAAATATTCTCTGTGATGACAAAAAGCATTTCAATTCAATATATTAGGGATGGGAAGAATTCAGTTGTTCTTCCAAATCCAGATTTTCAAATATTATAAAGGATTTTAAGGAATTTTGAGGAATTTTTATAGCTTTTAAATGATTTTCAGGGATTTTAAGAAATTTCCGCACATTGTTAAGGAGTGGATTTTGATGAGATTTTGAAGATTTAAAGGAATTTTAAAGGATTATAAGATATTTAAAAAGATTTAGTATATCCATTGATTTTAGAGGATTTTATTATATTATATAGAATATAAAATATTATAGAGAATTTGTAATGGATTTCAAGAAATTCCAGTGTCTCTTAAATTTTTTAGAGATTTCAAAGAATTCATACAAATTTTTAATAACTTGAAGAGATTTTCAAGATTTCAAGGATTTTCAGAATGTTAAAAGGCTCTACAGGGATTTCAAGAAATTTGAAAATAAGCCACGAGATTTTAAAGGATTTTAAAGGATTTCAGGTAGGACTGAAATATTTTCACAAATGTTGAAGGACAGATATCCAGGAATTTCAATAAAATTTAAGAGATTTGAAAAGGATTTCAAAGTATTTTTAAGGATTTCAAGAGAGACAAACGGTTTTTTTTAGATTAGATTAGATATTTCAAAAGATTCCAGATTATATCCATGGATTTTAAAGAATTGCACAAGATTCCAATAAATTAAACGGAATTTCGATGGATTTCCAAATATTATAAGGAATTTTTAAGGAATTTTAAAGAATTTGAATGGCTCTCAAATTTTTTTGAGAGCTTTTAAAGAATTCACACAAATTTTTAAGAATTTTAAGAGATTTTCAAGATTTCAAGGATTTTCACAATGTTAAAAGGCTCTTCAGGGATTTTAAGAGATTTGAAAATAAGTCAGGAGATTTCAAAGGATTTCAAAGGATTTCAGGTGATACTGAAGTATTTTCAAAAATGTTGAAGGATAGGTATCCTGGAATTTTAAGGAAATTTCAGAGATTTCACAGGATTCCAAAGAAATATTAGATATTTCAAAATATTCCAGAGCATATCCATGAATTTTAGAGGATTTCGTAAGGTTTCTATAGATTTGAAGGACTTTCACAGGATTTGCGTATGTGTATTATAAAGAATTTTTAAGGGATTCCAAGAAATTTCAATGGTTCTTAAATTTTATTCAGGGATTTGAAGAATTCACACAATTTTTCAAGAATTTTAAGAGATTTTCAAGATTTCAAGGATTTTCACAATGTGAAAAGGCTCTTTAGGGTCTTTAAGAGATTTCATATGATTGCTAAATATGATTAGATCTTTCAAAAGATTCCAGAGTATATCCATTGATGATAGAGGATTTCATAAGATTTCAATATATTCAAAGGAATTTTAAAGGAATTTCAAAACTTCAAGAATTTTCACAATTTTAAATGGGTCTTCAGGGATTTTAAGAGATTTTAAAATAAAACACGAGATTTAAAAGAATGTTAAAGGATTTCAAGTGATACTGAAGTATTTTAACAAATGTTGAAGGATAGGTATTCCAGGAATTTTAAGGAAATTTCAGAGATTTCAAAGGATTTCAAAGGAATGCTACGCATTTTGAGAGATTTTAACGAGTTTTTATGATTCCACAGGATTTCAAAGAATTATTAGGTATTTTAAAAGATTCCAGAGTATAGGTATCCATTTATTATAGAAGATTTCATAAGATTCCAATAGATTTAAGGGAATTTTAAAGGATTTCCGAATATTACAAAGAATTTTCAATGGATTTGAAGGAATTTCAATGGCTCTCAAATTTTTAAAAAGTTTTTAAAGAATTCACGAACATTTTTTGAGAATTTTAAGAGATTTTCAAGATTTCAAGGATTTTCACAATGTTAAAAGCATCTTTAGGGATTTTAAGAGATTTCAAAATGAGTCGCGAGATTTTGAAGGATTTTAAAGGATTTCAGGTGATACTGAAGTATTTTAACAAATGTTGAAGGATAGGCATTCCATTAATTCCAAGGAAATTTCAGAGATTTCAAAGGATTTCAAAGGAATGCTACGGATTTTAAGAGATTTAAAAGGATTTTAATGATTCCACAGGATATTTGAAGTATGATTAGATCTTTCAAAAGACTCCAGAGTACATCCATTGATTACAGAGAATTTCAATAAATTCAAAGGAATTTCAATGGATTTTTATAAATTGCAATGGCTTTAAACATTTTTCAGAGATTCCAAA
>CAKNXH010073305.1:0-19412 GCA_932178445.1 Andricus quercusramuli | reverse complement strand
ACATCCTCCGAAAACTCATCCGAAGCTTTCTTTCCGGGTGTAACTCTAATTTTTGAGGGGATCTTTATGTTGATCTTCTTCAAACCATAGTGTGATCTGCAGTCGATCTTCTTGAGATGCTCGAACACTCCAGGCACTGGGTTCTTATAAATCTGGTAGCATAATTACCCGCCTTGAAAACAATAATCTACCATCCTTCTGTCTTCGAGGTCGGATTTTAAACTGCTATCTTCTTCAGTGTTGTTTGTTTTACGAATACACCAGGAATCCAAGCCTGCAGCTTCACTGGCCTCAGGAGGTCTTTACTGTTGATCAGGTTAATCTTAGTTGTTCCATTGTTCAGTATGTTTAGAGCTATTTTTTTCAATTACAAAATTGTTTTTTCAGAACTGGATGCTGACCCTAATGTACCAGATAGGAAGTTCATGTACAGGGGCAAAGAGTTTGGGGTCTGGGATGATCCTATTACCAAGCATCTCGAAGATATCAGCATCTTACCTCGGACTGATAATTTTCGTCCAAGAAGAGCATATCGCGAGGAACATCGTATCAGAGCCAGTCACGTTTTTGGAGGTGGCATATGGTTTGTGTTGTACATAAAAACCAAACATACGAATCAAGGAGTACGAGAAGAAATTTTGGGAGCTGACACTATGGCTAGATTGCTCAGTGGCGATTAAAGTAGAAAATGTATGAAAATTGTGTAATATTTTCTGGATATTTTTCTGAATGAAATATAATATGAAAAGATGAATGACCCTAATATAGGCCTCAAACTCTTTCTTCTATTACTTTCTCTAACAATTAAAAAAAAATAATGAATAGAATTTCAGAGATTGGAACAAGAATCCAATGACCAAATTTGGATAACCAGTACGAAAATTATCCTATTGTAATTTTTAAAAACAAATACTTTCAATAATAAAACAATAATAATCATTGGATCAAAAATGGAGAAGAGGAAAGAAAAATGAAAAGGGATAGAGGAGAGAGCGTCGTTGTTAATAATAGAGAAGAGAAAGAAGGGGATTTGGTTGGTTGCCTTCTCATTTTTCTTTCCTTTTTCTATGTTTTTCCAGAGAAACAAATTTTTTTATTTTTGAAAATTACCACAGGAGTTAACAATTGATAGTTTTGAATTGAAAATTCTCCTGTTCAATTTTCAATTGAAAATCATTTGTTGAAAATTTTTTTTAGTCTAAAATCATTTTTTTAAACTGAAAATTCAACCATTCCGTTTTCGGTTAGAGACTGATTTTTTATTGATTCATTCTTCTCTGTTTGAAAATTAATTTTTTTATCTGCTATGTATTTATGCGTTTTGAAAATTTTTGAAAATTCATCTTTTTAATAGAAAATTAATTACTTCATAAAGTTGAACTTCTTTTCTAAAAATGCATTTCGTTAGTTAAATAACCGTCTTTTTAGTTAAGAATTGTAATCTTTTGTGGAGAATTAGTTTTTTTTTTTGCAAATTAACTTTTTTTAGCTGAAAATTAAAGTGTAGAATTTTTTGTTGAAAATTGATCGTCTTTAGTCGAAAATTCAACTTTGTTCATCATAAATTAGTTTCTTTTCTGGGAAATGAATCTTCTTTTTCTTATATCTTTTTGGCGGTGAATTCAACTATTTTATTAGAAGGTTTTGGGTTGAGAATGTATCTTTTTCAGTTGAAAATTCAACTATTTCGGTAAAAAATTAAAATTTTTGGGTAAAAATTCAACTATTTCCGTACAGAATAGAAATTTTTTGCTAAAAATTAAACTATTTATTAGACAAATTCAATACGTGGCAGAAGATTAACTTTTTTGTTGAATTTTCATTTTTTTTAACGGTAAATTAATCTTATTTTTCAAAAAATTATCATTTTGGTTGAGGATTCAACTATTCTGTTCAAAATTCGTGTTTTTGATTGAAATTAACTATTAGAAAATCCCTTTTTTCGTGATTTTTTCAAACTGAAAATTTAACTATTCTATTTTTGTTTGGAAACTTTTTTTTTGAAAATTAACTACTTGGTAGAGAATTAACTCGTTGGGTGAACAATTCAAATATTTTACGGAAAATTCATGTATTTTTTGTGTAAAAATTCGTCTTTTTGAGCAGAACAATAATTTTTTTTTTTCAAATCATCATTCTGCTTCAGGATTGAACTACTTTCTCAAAATTCGTATTTTTTAATTGAATTCAATAAGTTCAGAATTTGGTTCATACCTGAAATACGAAACATTGAATCTTTCGTTGAAAATTCATTTTTTTTATTGAACTATACTTGGTTGAAGATTCTACCATTTTTTTGAAAATTCAATTATTTTGTTGAAAATTCATGACTGTAAAATATCTTCTTTGAAAATATTTATTAAAATATCCGGTACCTGTATATTGAATTCATTTCAATCTAATCTGCTAGTTTTAATTTAGAAAAATCAATTTTTTCACTAAAAAGTTTCCATTTATTATATTATTATTACTTATCTATATTAGGATAGTCCAAACAAGGGATATAAGAAACTCTTCCCAATTTTTATTGCTTACATTTCTGTTTTTTTTCCTCTGGCTTAATAAATTTGTTCATAAAATGATTCGTTGATTACAATCCTTATCAATGTATACACATTGTAAATTGAAATAATTGTGAAAGTTTTGCGGGTGATCAAGCTGCGTCATAAGATACACATTTAGTTATGTGGTCGCGGATATACTCTACATTGGTTAGTCAATTCTCACGTAATTTAACAAGTAAAAATGCAGATTTTTTTTGGAAGCCTACTTCTTACCTTAGGAATTTTCGTTCATCTTGTAGGTAAGTGTTCACAATATACGGTTTTTTAGTTAACCTTCTGAAACAGGAAAGATTGAAAAGGATAGAAATTGGAGAATAGAAAAAGATAGATCAATTCTATCTCTCTCAATAACTCACTTTGCATCCCTAAAACGCTATCCCTTCCTATTCCCAAGCTCAATCATTTTTACATTCTCATCAGTAAAGGTATTAGATTTGTGTAAAATGTGCCCCCCCCCTTTTTATCCTGGATATCTTCAATAGGTTATGGGCCCAGGACGTTGCTCAATAATACTCAACCTGTGAAAGTTTAGAAAGTGTTCGTAAAGCCTTGAGCAGCGTCGCGTTCGAGGGGAAGCGTCGGTTCGGTAAATCATTTAAAAATGAGTTCCACACAATCTGCGCGTATTGAGAAGCTCAAGAAAGATAATTTCGATACGTGGAAGCTTCGGGTTGAAGCTTTGTTGGTAAAAAATAACGCTTAGGGATACGTGAGTGGTGAAAAAGTGCGGCCTAGTGTAAGGGTACATGACGTGGCGTCTGAAACAGCAGCCAAGGCATGGGACGTGCCCGATAGAAAGGCACGTTCGGACCTAATCTTGGCGACAAATCCTACAGAGCTGAAGCAGAATAAAAGCTGCGGCACAGCGAATGAAATCTGAAGGAAGCTGCGTTCCATATACCAATCTAAAGGACCGGCTAGAAAGGTAACGCTTCTAAAACATCTCATTCTGCACAAAATGGTGGGAGGTGACGATGTGCATGATCACATCAGGAATTCCTTGGATGCAGTGGATGAACTCCAGGAAATGGAGGTTGAAGTTAATCAGGATCTGTTGACAATCCTATTGCTCTACAGCCTCCCAAGTAGTTTCGAGAATTTTCGATGCGCTACTGAGTCGCGGGATGAGCTGCCCGATTCTGAATCGCTGAAAATTAAAATCCTAGAGGAAAGCGATGTCAGAATGTCAAAAGCGCGGAAAAACTTGCCGGGCGCCATGATGGTAAGTAGTGCTCAGAGACAGAGGAAGGGGAAGAAGCCGTACCCAGAGGATATTGCAACGATGCCTTCAAGAAATTTCTGGAAGACTGTGGGATGAAAAGAAGACTCACAGTTGCCTACACGCCAGAACAGAATGGAGTGGCCTAGTGGAAAAATCGTACGCTAGTTGAGATGGCAAGATGCATGATGTTCGAGGCAGATCTTCCGCGATCCTTTTGGGCTGAAACTGTAGTGATAGCGAACTGCCTTGGGAACCGATGTCCCTCCAGGAGTTTAGGTGGAGTGATTCCATTTGAACAGTGGGAGGGAATTGCACCAGATATCTAACATCTTAAAACATTCGAATGCAGAGTCTTCTCCTTGAACGAACAGCCAAGCAAAGGAAAATTTGATCAACGTGGGCACGAAAGTATCTTTGTTGGATATTCGAAAGTATCCAAGGGGTATCGAGTTTGGATAGCAGCTGAGAGGAGAATTGAAGTCACCAGATCCGTTGATTTCATGGACGAGCATCTCTCAAGAAGAAGTGGACGTGATTTCATCTCGGAAAGTATTTTTCATCAGAAGGTAGAAAAGCAACTTCAAGGAAAGAAATGGGTCGAAGTCGGCAGTAAATCCGTGAAAGGCAGCGTAGAAGCAGAAATTCCAAGAGTTGAAGACATCGTCGAAGTTTCATCGGAGGGGGGTGGCAGGATGAATTTCTTCATGAATCCGAGGGATCTGAGACCGATAACGAGGAAGATGCTGCCAACGAGGACGGTAATGTTTTGGACGGGGGTTCTGATCTTTTGAATTTTTCAAATCCCTTTCAATTCTTTTATATTCCCCTAAATTCTTTTAGATTCTTCCTAATTCCTTTAAGTTCTTTTGATCTTTTGGAAGACCTCAAAATGAGTACAATGTCGCAGAGGGGAGAGTCGCCTTAGAGGAGAAATTGGAATACGCAAATATCACTGAAGTCCCGTTGAAGGAGGCTCTATCTGGAGATGAGGCTGAAGAATGGACAAACTCCATCCGTGAAGAATTCGGCGCACTTATCAAAAACGGAACACGGGAACTCGTTAAACGACCCACGGATCGAAATGCGATCGAGTGTCGGATCGTTTTAAGAAATAAACTCGATTCTAATGGCATTCTGGAAACAAGAAGGCTCGAGTTGTAGCAAAGGGATACTTTCAACACCCTGGAATTGACTTCCAGGGAACCTTTGCCCCAGTAGCTCGATTGAGCTCGATTCGTTTAGTGATTGCCCTCGCTGTGGAAAAAGTGATGGCAGTGCACCAGCTGGACGTGACGACTGCATTTCTCAATGAAGAAATCGAGGAAGAAATCTTCATGGAAGTTCCTGAACTGTTCGAGGAGTTGCTCCCGGACCTAGCTGCCGAGAAAAACAAAAATGAACGTGGTAGCAAATTTGGGATAGCTTCGGAGATGCTACAAGAAATCAAGGCTGTTAATAGAGTATTCCGTATGGAAAAGGCTTCGTACGGTCTTAAACAGGCTAGTCGTCAGTGGCTCAAGAAACTTGATCAAGAGTTGCAAGAGTTTGGATTGTAGCCGCTGACCTCTTATGCATGCGTCTACTTGAGTAGCCAAGGGTCAGATACGTTGATCGTCGTGACCTATGTTGATGACATTTCAATAGCATCAACGAACCTAGTTTGGATGTCCGAGTTCAAAGAGCAGCTGAAGTCAAAATTTGACGTGAATCATCTGGGCAGTGTTAGGCATTGTTTGAGCTTAGAATTCACACAAAAGGATGGACTGGTGGAAATTTCGCAAGGGGCGTACATCGAGGAACTTCTCAAGAGATTTCGAATAGATGCATCCAAACCTGCTGTCACACCGTTGGATCCTTGAACGAAGCTAATGAAACCGGACCAGTTCTCTGAGGAAGATCTGGAAGCTTACCCTTTCAGAGAACTTATCGAAGCCTTAATGTACCTGGCAGTAGTTACACGCCCTGACGTATCATATGCTGTGAACTCGCTCAGTTAGTTTTGTACCTGCTACGGAAAGGAACACTGGGTAACAGAAAAGAGGATTCTGCGTTATATTCGAGGAACGAAATGGTATTGAAAAATATAGACCTGAATTCAGATAAACAAAGACAAACATGAAGATTGACGTAGACAGACAAAGGATGGGAAGAGATAGGGAAGAGGATATTGAAAAAGATGAACGTGAACTCAGATTGACAAAGAGATAGAAGAAGATGAACATTGATAGATGTAGATTGTAGGATACAATAAGATAAAGGTTGTGAAAACATCTTATCTGTATTCTGAACAGAGCTACCACTTTTTGAAGTCAATAGTAATTATTAATGAGCCACTCAATTATTTGCCTGATACTAACCTTCCACTAACCTTCCTCATCCCAAAGTTTTTTGATTGAATTTGAATATTCTCGAAATCCAAAATATTTATTGTCTTTTTACAGAGATAGATGCTTCCGGGTTTGACGGAGCTAGTTCCTCTTCAGAAGCAGGACCAGGCTATGCTTCCCAAACCAGTTTAATTTCTAGAAAACCAGTTAGGACATTCGAATTTTTGGACATAGAGTTTGGTGTCTGGGAAGATCCTATTACTAAACAATTGGAAGATGTTAGCATTATACCCAGGGCTAACAATCAACGTCCATGTCGTTCAGATCGCCAAAAGTATGGTATTTTTCTCCACCATGTTTATGCAAGTGGCATATGGTTTGTGCTGTACGTGAAACATGTCAATGAAGGGAACGTTATAAGGAAAATAATTATGGGAGCTGACACTCTATCTAGGGCGCTAGATATGTTTTGAAAATAAATAAAGATAATGCAATATTTTTCTGTTGTATATTTCTGAATAAAAGCATAATCAACTGCGAATTCCTCTTTTTCTCAAAGTTTGTCTTTCCCTATTGATATCATCAGAGTATTTTAAGATTCCGATTGCTTCTCTATGTTTTCTTGAAAAAATGTTGTATTTTTTGCGACGACGATTGTTTTGTGGAATGAAATGCCTCGTCCTGTTTTGATATGATGCTCAGCTAGTGCTGATTGCGGGAAATGTTTTAGCCTGACTTTACTCTCATGTTCCTTTACACGTTGGCTCATCGCGCTCCCGGCTTCTCCAATATAGACTTTGCCACAAGAACAAGGGATTTTAGATAATTCCGGATCACTGATAGGTGCCTTTTAATCTTTAGGGTCGTTTAGAAGTTGTCCACCATCCTACCCTTTATTTAGGGTATCACAGAACGAATAAGAAGAATTCTCAACAAATACAGCATCCGAACCATATTTGAACCAGAGGCGAAAATGGGACAATTTTTAAACAGCCCTAAATATAAAAAGGCACCTTTCAGTGATCCGGGAGTATACAAAATCCCTTGCTCTTGTGGCAAAGTCTATATTGGAGAAACCGGGAGAGCGGTGAGCCAACGCGTAAAGGAACATTTCTGAGTGTTTAGAGAATTCGAAATATTACAGGAATCCAGGAAATTTGATGAAATCAGAAATTTCAGAGATTTTTTGAGTATTTCCTTACCTCTTTTTTCAATCTAAATTAAAATATTATATTCCATCCTCTTTCTCCTTATTCCTTTCCGAACTACTTAGGGACTCTGTCCTTTCTTACTATCTTATACCATTTATTGTATTTTTATTCCTCAATCATCCCTAATCATTTTGCTAATTATTTTCTTTTCCTTCCACCTTTCTCCGATTCTACATATTTGACTCTAGTCCTCTCTCTCAAATCTCTAGCAGTAAAGAACTCCCTCCTTCCTTCTCCCTATCCTAAACACTTCTTTGGTAATTCCGCTTCCTTTCTCTCCCTTCCCTCAAAGTTCCATCCCCTCTTTCCCACTCCAATACTTAATCTATCACTTCGGGCTTCCTCTCTCACCATATATCCAGGCGTCTTCCAGTCAACTTCAGCGTCCACCATATATATATTTTTCCTGACCTCTTAATCTCTACCGTTTCGTTCCATCACCCTATCTCTGCTTCATTGCCCCATACCACCATACGAGCGTATGAAATAAAATTCTCCTTCTCCAATATTTTTTAAACCTTCCTTTCCCTATCACCATATCTGTCCCTCAAGTTCTGTCGCATTTTGTATCCTTTCTCTTATATGAACACTATGATTTTCATTTGTAAGGTATATCCCAGATATTGAAACTTGTTCACCTCTTCTATCTTTACTCCTTCTCATCTCCCATTCTGTTCATTTTTCCCCGCCCTTTCCTAAACCTAATTTTTTTGTCCTTTCTTCATTTAAATTTAACTATTTCTCAACTAAGTATTCCTCGAATCCTGTAATTTGGTCCCCCACCCCTTTTTTATACTCTCCCTTGAGCACTATATCGTCCGCATATGCCCGTGTATTTATCTTTTCTTCTACAACTCTGACTCCTTTCCATCCTTTTCTTGTAATTTCTTCTTCTAGGTCTGAGATTATTATAATAAATAGAAGTGATTTCAGAGAAAAAACTTGTCTCACTCCTTTCACCAACCGGAGACTATCTCCTAGTTGCTTTGCTACCTTTATGCTTCATTTTGTCTCCCCAAAAATTTCAGATACTCTCTTTATTGTACTCTTCCTTGAACTTTTTTTCCATTATAACTTATTCCATCCTTCACTCAAATTCTTTCTTAACCTCTCCAGTAAAACAGTAAAGTATACTTCATACAATGTTGGCATTAGCGTCACTCCACTAAAATCTTCAACCTTCTCATCTTTTTTTTCTAATACATGTACACCTTCTTTTCGAAATTCTGGTAACCCCTTTCCTCTCCATACTTTATGGTACATTATTCATGACTATTCCCTTAGCTCTATCCCTTCATATATTCAGGCTTCACTTGAAATCAAATCTATACCAGGTGCTTCTCCATCTTTCAGTATTTGAAAAACTTCGACTATTTCTCCCCTCGTTATGTTAGCTTCCTCCTCCATTCCCTACCATCTTTTCCTTCTGTCCCAACTTTCTTTTCTACCCCAGCCAGCAAGCCAATGAAGTAATTTCTTCATCCAACAATCTCACTTTCTTAGTTTACTTTTTCCATTTCTTTCCATCTCTATTGGCAACATACTGAGCCTTTGCGTCCATCCTTGCTTTCTTTGTCTCTTCTGCAAACCTTTCATTCTCCTCTTCTTTTATCAATCACACATCTCAGTAAACTCATTATTTTTTCTCCTATATTCTTCCCCTCTAGTTTTCTCATTTCTCTTCTCTCTTCATTTTCTCTTTCCCTTTCCCACTAAATTATTCTTCTCTTTATATTCGTTATTCCATTTATTTCTACCACTTCTTTGAGTAATTTTTTTGTTTCTAGTATCCTCTCATACTCTCCTCATTTTTCCTATAATTATTTGCATCTCTTCGTTTACACTTCTCTCTTTAATTTTGACATTCTTTTCCTTGATCTTTTGTTTCCCTTCTATCGACCAACCCATCACTCTTCCATAAACTTTAGCTTCCTATTCTTCACCTTTCTTCACTAACGGTACAACTACTCCTTCTTTCCATGACTCTGGCCACTCCTCTCCTTTCCATACCTTATTGCACATTTTCCATACCCGTACCATCAGTGTAATAAATAGGAAGGAAGAAAGAGAGATAAAAGGAAAAGAAATAGTGCTAAGGGGTCTAAGATAAGAGGGAAAGAAACTGAAAGAGGGAGTGGAAGAAATGATGAAAATGATAGATACGGAGGTATAGGAGCAAGTGCGAAGTATAGGAAAGGAAGAGGGAAGAAGAGAAAAAATGACGCGGGTGAAGGTTAAGAGATGGAAACATGAAAGGGAAGTAATGACAGAGAATAGAGCGTTAAATGAAAGCTCGGAGAGCAGGGATGATGATTTGACATTGAAAGAAAGGAATATGCAGTATGAGTTAAGAAAAATAAAGGAAGATGAAAGAGAGAAGAGAAAAAGAGCGTGGGTGAAGTATAGGAGAATACAGATAGAAGGTATATGGTAGAATTGTGACTTATGAAGGGAAGAGTCAGTGAAAATTGAGGAGGCATGAGATTATTAGAGAAACAAACCAAAGAGAGGAGAATAAGAAATACTAGAAAACGAAGAGGGATGAAAAATGTAAGAAATTAGGGATGGAGGATATTTCGCTGGTATCTAACAGGCTTGGAAAGAAAGAATAGGGAATTTTTGAGAAATTTGGAACTATAGGAGGCATTAGTAATGATAGAGGCTTGGCTGAATGGAAAGAGATGTTAAGCACGAGGTTAAGGAGTGAGGGGAAGGTTACCACAAGGTTACAAATGGCAGGTCTGAAATGCAAGGAGAGAAAATGAAAAAGGCAGAGCAATGGGTGGAATGGAGAAAGGAGTAAGGAAGGAAAGTATGGTAGGGAAGGATAGGATAGAGAAGAAAGTACAAAAAGAAAGCTTAATAGTAGAATAAGTGAAGATAGGAGGAGACAAAAGGAAGACAAAGGGGGTTTACAAACGCAGATAACGCAGATAAGTCAGGAGATATCATAGGAAATACGATCACTGATAAAAGAAAATAAAGAAGAGATACTCATGATAGAAGGAGATTCTAAGGAGAGAAGAGAAGATAGAGGAGGATGGGAGTAGGTGAAAGTAAATTGTCAAAAAACCTGGATAAGATCACATGGTTCCCCCTAAACGGAAATATAGAGAGGGAGTAAAGGAGGGGAATTAGCTCAGAAGCTGAAAAGAGAGCAGTAATTGTGATAGTGGACGACGAGGTAGGAGAGGAGGTCTAAAAACTGGAGGTATAGGATTATATAGATACGGATCATTTTCCCATAATAGCGACATTAGAAGGAGAAGAGAGTAACAAGAGTAAGAATGAAAAGGAATTGAAGATAAGAAGGAGAGCTAAAGGAAAGGTCAAGAATACATAAGGAGAGGGAAAGAGATGGAAATACTGATAGGGGAAATGAAAAGAGTATTCGAAGGCGCAAGCAAGAAGAAGTTAGTACAGGAGAAGTATAACGAAGTGTGAAAGGAATTATGAAGATGGAGGAAAGGGGAAGGTAAATAGGAAGAACATAGATGTAAAAAAGGAGTATACTGAGATGTGTTATGAAAAAGTGAAGGAAAATAAAAGGTGTGCAGAGGAGGAAGAAGATACTTGGAAGGTAGTTAATAGAGAGAAAGGGAAGGAAGAGAATTAACCTAAATATTGAGATAATAGAATGGAGAAATATAAAGCATGGATTTACTAGGAGGGGTAGAGAAGAATGTTAGGAAAGAAAAAAAACACAATCTTTCATAAAACGAGTTATGGAAATTGTACAGACGAAATTTGTAAGATAAAAAATAGTACACTTGACTGGACTCGAACCCCCGCCAGAGCCAATTCATGACAGTTTACCTGTTTTTCGGAAACTGTTAAATTCTCAAATAATATCTTGGATGGGCATTAGTGCTCAAATTGCGTACCATAATGTTTGAAGAAACAAGTTTTTTATTCGTTTCCCCTTATTTCAAAGGGCCTTAGCGAGTTCAGAACTCGCAATATATATTATGGCGACGATAAAAACGCCTACGACTGAGTTCGAAACCCGGGACCCAAAGGGGCCGTTTTGGGTTTTATTGTGGGATGAAATTAAGGGAGCCTTGAGGAATTTTATCGTTTTCAGTACCAGGAATTTATTTGACAGAGTCTCCTTTGAATCTGCACTCTTTGATGACCGGTCATTTTATGGACGGATAAATTTTGGACACTTGGAACGATAGTATCCTCGAGCAACACCACCCCTTTTTATACGCCTGGAATAAAATTTTTGGTATCCATTTTCTAAAACCTTGAGTCGAAAATTTTTATTTATTAATTTTTTTTTTGTTAGAAAATGGTCCCTCATTTTTGCCTAAATAAAAAAATATTTAAATAGTTCAAAAAAAAGTCTAATTTGAGGGGAGAAGTAATTTTCATTACAAAATACAAATTTTGAGTAAATATTTCATTTTGAATTTAGCCGATTAATTTTTTAATTTTTTTAAAGATTTTAGATACATCAAATCGAAATTTCGACAAAATAGTTGAATTTTCAAACAAAAAAAATTGAATTGTTAATAAAAATGTAATAGTTATTATTTCAACCAAAATAGGATTTTTTTAAAATAAGAAACTGTCGAAACTAACTAAAAAACGAACTAATGAACCTCCCAGATTTTTGAAACCAATTTTGGAAATATTCTGAAATGTTAAAAAAAATTTTAATAATATGTTGAAATCAATTTTAAATATTTTTTTAATTTAATATTATAGTTTAATTTTAATTTTTGATACAAAATACTAATTTCGAAAAAATATTTTTTTTTCTATTTGAGATATATTTTTATTTATTTTATTTCAAATATTTCATATTTATAGATTTCTCGTCGAAAATTCGACGATTTTTCAACAAAAAAGTCAAGTTTTAAGCCCACACAGATTTTTCATTTGAAAGGAAAAAAAATTTAAACAAAGTATAATTTGAGGGAAAAATTAAGTTTTAATACAAAATACAAATTTTAAATAAATATATAATTTTTTATTTAATCGCCTAATTTTTGAAGATTTTCAAAGATTTCAGATAAATCAAATAAAAATATCAACAAAATAGTTGAATTTTCAAAAAAATTAGAATTGTTAATAAAAATGTACTGTTTCTTATTTTAATTAATAATATATTAGCTTCAATGAGAAACAGTTGAAAAAAAAATTCATCATCCTTCCAAATTTTTTAAACCAATTTTTGAAATATTCTGCAATGTTTTTAAATATTTTTAAATAATTTTCTGACATTCATTATACATTTTTTTCAACTTAATTTTCTAGCTTAATTAATTAATAATAATGATAAAATATAATATATAAAATATAAAAATATATACAAATATAAATAACATAAATAAAAAAATAGAATAATGTATAAAAATATAATAAATAAAATAATTAAAATGAATAATAATAATAATAACAATGGTAATTATTAGTTTTTTAAATAAATGATAATTTAATGTCTGAATATCTTTAAAGTGAAATTAAAATTGAATTGATACAAATTTTAATTTGAGGGAAAAAGTAATTCTTAATACAAAATACAAATTTTAAATAAATATTCAATTTTTGATTCAATCGGTTAATTTTTGAAGATTTCTAAAGATTTTAGATACATCAAATCGAAATTTCAACAAAATAGTTGAATTTTCAACAAAAAAAATTTTGAATGTTAATAAAAATGTAATAGTTTTTATTTCAACCAAAAAAATATTTTTTTAAAATGAGAAACTGTTGGAAACAACTGAAAAAAAAACGAATCGATGAACCTTTCAGATTTTTTAAAGCGATTTTGGAAATATTCCGAAACGTTTAAAAATATTTTTTAATGATTTGTTGAAATCAATTTCAAATCTTTTTTTAAATTCAATTTTTCAGTTGAATTTTAATTTTTGATACAAAATAAAATTTCAAAAAACTTATTTTTTTTTATTTGAGATACATTGTTATTTATTTCATTTGAAATATTTAATATTCATACATTTTCCTCGCTATGGAGGTTTTTATGCCAAAAATTCGACAATTTTTCAAAAAAATTGTTAAATTTTCAAAACATGTAAAAACTTCTAAATATCTTCAAATTGAATCGAAGTATTCCTAAGAATTTGGAAAAATCTCTTATAATAAAAAACGTGCCTAAAAACCTTTCAGTTTCTTTTTTGGAATTTTTTCAAACCTTCTGGAATTTTTTCAAATTTAAATAATGTCTTCAAATTCATTTTTCAACATAAGAAATCATTTCAAATTTTTTCAGAATTCTTGAGAAAATTTTGTATTTTCTTTAATCCTTTCAAAATCCGTAAGAAGCTTCAAAATTTTATTTTTCGAAAACTTCAAAAATATAAATTTTTTAAATAACTTTGTTTTTTTTGACCTTTTATTTGTTTATTTGTTTTTGTGATTTTCAAAGAGATTTTTGAAGATTCCAGATATGTCTTATTAAAATTTCAATGAGAAAGTTAATTTCCAACTAAATTTTGTGATTGACCTTAATTTTCAGTTTGAGAAATTATTTTTGATCAAAGCATTTATAAAGATTTTAAAATTTCTTAAATTCCTAAATATCTTTTGGGTCAAATCGAATTATTCCCAAAATAGAAAAAAAATTTCAAAAAAATGTTCTATAACATTCCAGATTCTTTTCTGGCAATTTTTGAGATCTACTGAAATTTTTCAAAAATATTTTTACCTAATCTCTTAAAATTAATTATTCAACATAAAAAATAATTTTTCCAAGTTCAAAATTATTTTTGAATTTTTTCAAAATTTCTAAATATCTTTTAAACTTACTCGATTTTTTCATTGAATTTTGTAATCCTGCAAAATTAAAAAATTTCAATTTAAAATCTTCTGCATTCTTTTTAGAAATTTGAAGAAATCATTTGGCACGTTGAAATAATTTTCATTTTTTTTTTGCTTCTTACCTTTTTTAGATAATTTATCGTTTTTTATGACAGTAAGAAAATTTATCTTTTAAAGGATCCGGAAATTTTTTTTTACATTTTTTTATTTCTATGATTATTATTTTTTGTCTGAAAACATTTTTTTCCACAAATCTTCTTTGTGGATCATTCGGGAATTGCATTATTCCGGAATTTCACTTTTCGGAAATTCTATTCTCCGGGAATTTTATTAATCAGAAATTTTTCAGTGTTAAGAATTTTATTTTGCGGGATTTTTTAGTCGTCCAGATTTTATGAACTGTTCGGGAATTTTATTTTTCGAAAATTTTATCATCCAGAAATTTTATTATCCCGGAATTTTATTTTTTTAGAAATTTACCAACTCCCGAATTTTCCACTGGCGGGAATTGTATTTTGCTGTATTTTTTAGTCATACAGATTTCGTAAAACTGTTCGAGAATTTTATTTTCCGGAAATCTTATTATCTGGGAATTTTACAGTGTCGGGAATTTTATTTTCTGGAATTTTTCAGTGGTTTCAATATTATGAACTGTTCGGGAATTTTATCATTCCGAAATTTTATTTATTATGAATTTTCCAGTCCGGGAATTTTATTTTTCGGAAATCTTATCATCTGGGAATTTTCCAATTCATGAATTTTATCGGTAGGGAATTTTCTAATCTGGGAATTTTATACTGTCGGGAATTTCATTTTTGGAAATTTTTCAGTCGACCCAATATTATGAACTGTTCGTGAATTTTAATATTCGGAATTTTCATTATCCAGGAATTTTACTATTCGGGAATGTTGCAATTTCGGAATTTTCCAGTAGGAATTGTATTTTTTGGAATCTTTCAGTCGTCCCTATATTATGAACTGTTCGGGAATTTTCCAATTCAGGAATTTAATTTTTCGGAAATTTCATTATCTGGAAATTATATTATTCGGGAATTCTGCAATTTCGGAATTTTCCAGTGTCGGGAATTTTATTTTGCGGTATTTTCTAGTCGTACCGATATAAACTGTTAAAGAATTTTATTATTCGGGAATTTTCCAATTCGGGAATCTTATTTTTTGGAATCTTCATTTCTCGGAAATTTTATCATTCCGGAATTTGCCAATTCGTCAATTTCATTATTAGGGAATTTTATCATTCGGGAATTTCCCAGTGCCAGGAATTCTATTATTCAGGACCTTTAAGTCGTCCCAATATTATAAACTGTTCGAGAATTTTATTTTTCTAGAATTTTATTATTTGGGAATTTTCCAGTTTGGGAATTTTGCAGTTTCAGGAATTTTCATTTCCGGAATTTTTCAGTCGTCCCAATCTCATGATCTGTTCGAGAATTTTATTACCATGGAATTTTATTTTTCGCAAATTTCATCATTCGGGAATTTAATTTTTCGGAAATTTTATCATCCAGGAATTTCCCAATTTGGGAAATTCACCAATTGGGAATTTCCCAATGTCAGGAATTCTATTGTTCGGGATTTTTAAGTCGTCGCAATATTATAAACTGTTCGGGAATTTTATTATTCTGAAATTTTATCATCCCGGAATTTCATTTTTCGGAATTTTTGCAATTCCGGAATTTTCCAGTCTCGGGAATTTTATTTTTTGGGATTTTTCAGTCTTACAGATATTATAAACTATTCGAGAATTTCATTATTTGGGAATTTTCCAATGTGGGAATTTTATTATTCAGGAATATTATTTTTCGCAAATTTTATCATCCGGGAACTTTATTTTTTGGAAATTTTATCATCCGGGAATTTTCCGATTCGTGAATTTCATTATTTAGGAAATTTACCATCCGGGAATTCCCAAATGCAAGGAATTCTATTATTCGAGGTTTTTAAGTCGCCCAAATCTTAAAAAATGTTCGTAAATTTTAGTACCTGGAAATTTTTTCATCCCGGAATTTTATTTTCCGGGAATTTTCCAACTTCGGAATTTTCCAGTGTCGGGAATTTTATTTTTTGGGTTTTTTAGTCGTCTCGATATTATAAACTTATCGATAATTTTATTTTTCAGGAATTTTATCATTTGTCGATTTTCCAATTTGGGAATTTTACTGTGTCCGGAATTTTATTTTTCGGAATTTTTCAATCCTTCCAATATTATGAATTGTTCGGGAATTTCATTATTCAGGAATGTTACTTTTTGGGAATTTTATCATCCGGGGATTTTCGAATTTGTGAATTTCATTAATAGGGAATTTTCGTATATTTACAGAATTTTATTGTTCGGTAATTTTCCAATTTTGGATTTTTTTAATCGGAAATTCTACTATTTGGGAATTTCTCAATTCCGGAATTTCATCGTGTCGGGAATTTTATTTTTCTGAATTTTGCAGTCGTTCCAAAAATGTGAAATGTTCGGCAATTTTATCATTCCGGAATTCCATAATTCGGGAATTTTCTTATTCGGGAATTTTACAATTCGGAAACTTTATTATTCGGAAATTTTATCATTTGGGACTTTTATTATTCGGGAATTTGCCAATTTGGGAATTTTACAGTCTCGGGAATTTTATTTTTCTAGATTTTGCAGTCGTTCCAAAAATGTGAAATGTTCGGCAATTTTATCATTCCGGAATTCCATAATTCGGGAATTTTCTTATTCGGGAATTTTACAATTCGGAAACTATTATTCGTAAATTTTATCATTTGGGACTTTTATTATTCGGGAATTTGCCAATTTGGGAATTTTACAGTCTCGGGAATTTTATTTTTCATAATTTTTCACTCGTCCCAATCTTGTGAACTGTTTGGGGAATTTTACAATACGGGAATTTCATTATTCTGGAATTTTATTAATTGGGAATTTTCCAATTTGAGAATATTACATTGTCGGGAATTTTATTTTTCGGAATTTTTCCGTCGTTCCAAAAATGTAAAATGTTCGACAATTTCATCATTCCGGAATTTCATAATTCGGGAATTTTCTTATTCAGGAATTTTCCGATTCGGAAATTTGATTATTCTGAAATTTTATCATTCGGGAATTATCAAATTCTGTAATATTATAACCTGTTGGGAATTTTATAATTCAGGAATTTTCCAATTTGACCATTTTATTATTCGGGAATTTTGTATATTTAAAGAATTTTATTATTCGGTAATTTTTCAATTCTGGATTTTTTTAATCGAAAATTTTATTATTCGAGAATTTCCTAGTTCTGGAATTTCGCAATGTCGGAAATTTCATTTTTTGTGGTTTCTCAGTCGTCTCAATATTATAAACTGTTCGGGAATTTTATTATACGGAAATTTCAGGAATTGGGAATTTTCCAATTTGGGAATATTACATTGTCGGGAATTTTATTTTTTTATTATGGAATGTCATGATTCGGGAATTTTCTTATTCAGGAATTTTCCGATTCGGAAATTTATTTATTCGGAAATTTTATCATTCGGGAATAATCAAATTCTGTAATATTATAACCTGCTGGGAATTTTATAATTCAGGAATTTTCCAATTTGGCCATTTTATTATTCGGGAATTTTCAAATTCGGTATATTATTAGCTGTTGGGAATTTTATTATTCGGAAATTTTTCGATGCAGCTATCTTATTATTCGGGAATTTTATAACTCAAGAATTTCATTATTCGGGAATCTTATTTTTTGGGGAGTGTCAGTCGTCTTAATATTCTAAACTCTTCGGGAATTTTATCATTTGGGAATTTCCCAATTTGGGAATTTCACAGTGTCAGGAATTTTATTTTTCCTATTTGGTCAGTCGTCCCAATATTAAAAACTGTTTGGGAATTTCATTATTCCGGAATTTTATTATTTGGGAATTTTATTATTCGGAAATTCTCCAATTTAAGAATTGTTCAGTCTCGGGAATTTTGTTTTTCGGAATTTTTATGTCGTCCCAATATTGTAAACTGTTCGGCAATTTTAAAATACGGGAATTTTATCATTGTGGAATTTTCCAATTGAGGAATTCTATTATTTGGAAATTTAGTCATCCGGGAATTGAATTATTTGGAAATTAGCAAATTCGGTAATATCATAAACTGTTGAGAATTTCATAATTCGGGAATTTCTCAGTTCCGCTATTTTATTATTCGGGAATTTTGTATATTCAAAGAATTTTTTTTCGGGAATTTTCCAATTCTGGATTTTATTGATTGAGAATTTTATTATTCGATAATATCCCAGTTCCGGAATTTCGCAATGTCGGGAATTTTAATTTATTGGTGTTTTTCAGTCTTCTCAATATTGTAAACTATTCGGGAATTTTCGTAATTGGAAATTTTCTAACTACGTCCAATTTCCAATTTCCAATTAGTCGGGTATATTTCTTTCGGAATTTTTCAGTCGTCCCAAAATTGTAAACTGGTCGGAAATTTCATCATTCCGGGATTTCATAATTTGGGAATTTTCTAATTTGGCCATTTTATTGTTCGGGAATTTTCAAATCCGGTATATTATAAGCTATTGGGAATTTTTTATTTGGGATTTTTCAAATTCGGTATATTTTATAAGCTTTCCGGAATTTTATTTTCCAGTAGTTTTCCAATTCTGGATTTTGTATTCGAAAATTTTATTATTCGAGAATTTCCCAATTCCGGAATTTCGTCGTGTCGGGAATTTTATTTTTCGGGATTTTTCAGTCGTCTCAATATTATAAACTGTTCGGGAATTTCATTAATCGGGAATTTTTCAATTTCGGAATATTAAATTGTTCGGAATTTTATTTTTCGGAATTTTTCAGTCGTCCCAAAATTAAAAACGTTTCGGGAATTTTATCATTCCGAAATTTCTCAATGTGGGAATTTTATTATTCGGGTAGTTTCCAATTTTGAAATTTCATTATTCAGAAATAATCAAATTCCGTAATATTATAAACTGTTGGAAATTTTCAAATCTGGGAATTTCCCAATTCTTCTATTTTATTATTGGGGAATTTTATTATTCGGAAATTTTCCAATTTGGGAATTTGACAGTGTCGGGAATTTTATTTTTCGGAATTTTTGAGTCGTCCCAATCTTGTAAGCTGTTCGGGAATTTCATAATACGGGAATTTTATCATTCGGGAATTTTCCATTTGGGGAATTCTATTATTTAGAAATTTCGTCATCCGGGAATTGTATTATTTGGAAATTATCGAATTCGGTAATATTATAAACTGTTGGAAATTTCATAATTCGGGAATTTCCCAATTCGGCTATTTTATTATTCGG
>CAKNXH010073304.1:0-19516 GCA_932178445.1 Andricus quercusramuli | reverse complement strand
ACATCCTCCGAAAACTCATCCGAAGCTTTCTTTCCGGGTGTAACTCTAATGTTTGAGGGGATCTTTATGTTGATCTTCTTCAAACCATAGTGTGATCTGCAGTCGATCTTCTTGAGATGCTCGAACACTCCAGGCACTGGGTTCTTATAAATCTGGTAGCATAATTACCCGCCTTGAAAACAATAATCTACCATCCTCCTGTCTTCGAGGTCGGATTTTAAACTGCTATCTTCTTCAGTGTTGTTTGTTTTACGAATACACCAGGAATCCAAGCCTGCAGCTTCACTGGCCTCAGGAGGTCTTTACTGTTGATCAGGTTAATCTTAGTTGTTCCATTGTTCAGTATGTTTAGAGCCATTTTTTTCAATTACAAAATTGTTTTTTCAGAACTGGATGCTGACCCTAATGTACCAGATAGGAAGTTCATGTACAGGGGCAAAGAGTTTGGGGTCTGGGATGATCCTATTACCAAGCATCTCGAAGATATCAGCATCTTACCTCGGACTGATAATTTTCGTCCAAGAAGAGCATATCGCGAGGAACATCGTATCAGAGCCAGTCACGTTTTTGGAGGTGGCATATGGTTTGTGTTGTACATAAAAACCAAACATACGAATCAAGGAGTACGAGAAGAAATTTTGGGAGCTGACACTATGGCTAGATTGCTCAGTGGCGATTAAAGTAGAAAATGTATGAAAATTGTGTAATATTTTCTGGATATTTTTCTGAATGAAATATAATATGAAAAGATGAATGACCCTAATATAGGCCTCAAACTCTTTCTTCTATTACTTTCTCTAACAATTAAAAAAAAATAATGAATAGAATTTCAGAGATTGGAACAAGAATCCAATGACCAAATTTGGATAACCAGTACGAAAATTATCCTATTGTAATTTTTAAAAACAAATACTTCCAATAATAAAACAATAATAATCATTGGATCAAAAATGGAGAAGAGGAAAGAAAAATGAAAAGGGATAGAGGAGAGAGCGTCGTTGTTAATAATAGAGAAGAGAAAGAAGGGGATTTGGTTGGTTGCCTTCTCATTTTTCTTTCCTTTTTCTATGTTTTTCCAGAGAAACAAATTTTTTTATTTTTGAAAATTACCACAGGAGTTAACAATTGATAGTTTTGAATTGAAAATTCTCCTGTTCAATTTTCAATTGAAAATCATTTGTTGAAAATTTTTTTTAGTCTAAAATCATTTTTTTAAACTGAAAATTCAACCATTCCGTTTTCGGTTAGAGACTGATTTTTTATTGATTCATTCTTCTCTGTTTGAAAATTAATTTTTTTATCTGCTATGTATTTATGCGTTTTGAAAATTTTTGAAAATTCATCTTTTTAATAGAAAATTAATTACTTCATAAAGTTGAACTTCTTTTCTAAAAATGCATTTCGTTAGTTAAATAACCGTCTTTTTAGTTAAGAATTGTAATCTTTTGTGGAGAATTAGTTTTTTTTTTTGCAAATTAACTTTTTTTAGCTGAAAATTAAAGTGTAGAATTTTTTGTTGAAAATTGATCGTCTTTAGTCGAAAATTCAACTTTGTTCATCATAAATTAGTTTCTTTTCTGGGAAATGAATCTTCTTTTTCTTATATCTTTTTGGCGGTGAATTCAACTATTTTATTAGAAGGTTTTGGGTTGAGAATGTATCTTTTTCAGTTGAAAATTCAACTATTTCGGTAAAAAATTAAAATTTTTGGGTAAAAATTCAACTATTTCCGTACAGAATAGAAATTTTTTGCTAAAAATTAAACTATTTATTAGACAAATTCAATACGTGGCAGAAGATTAACTTTTTTGTTGAATTTTCATTTTTTTTAACGGTAAATTAATCTTATTTTTCAAAAAATTATCATTTTGGTTGAGGATTCAACTATTCTGTTCAAAATTCGTGTTTTTGATTGAAATTAACTATTAGAAAATCCCTTTTTTCGTGATTTTTTCAAACTGAAAATTTAACTATTCTATTTTTGTTTGGAAACTTTTTTTTTGAAAATTAACTACTTGGTAGAGAATTAACTCGTTGGGTGAACAATTCAAATATTTTACGGAAAATTCATGTATTTTTTGTGTAAAAATTCGTCTTTTTGAGCAGAACAATAATTTTTTTTTTTCAAATCATCATTCTGCTTCAGGATTGAACTACTTTCTCAAAATTCGTATTTTTTAATTGAATTCAATAAGTTCAGAATTTGGTTCATACCTGAAATACGAAACATTGAATCTTTCGTTGAAAATTCATTTTTTTTATTGAACTATACTTGGTTGAAGATTCTACCATTTTTTTGAAAATTCAATTATTTTGTTGAAAATTCATGACTGTAAAATATCTTCTTTGAAAATATTTATTAAAATATCCGGTACCTGTATATTGAATTCATTTCAATCTAATCTGCTAGTTTTAATTTAGAAAAATCAATTTTTTCACTAAAAAGTTTCCATTTATTATATTATTATTACTTATCTATATTAGGATAGTCCAAACAAGGGATATAAGAAACTCTTCCCAATTTTTATTGCTTACATTTCTGTTTTTTTTCCTCTGGCTTAATAAATTTGTTCATAAAATGATTCGTTGATTACAATCCTTATCAATGTATACACATTGTAAATTGAAATAATTGTGAAAGTTTTGCGGGTGATCAAGCTGCGTCATAAGATACACATTTAGTTATGTAGTCGCGGATATACTCTACATTGGTTAGTCAATTCTCACGTAATTTAACAAGTAAAAATGCAGATTTTTTTTGGAAGCCTACTTCTTACCTTAGGAATTTTCGTTCATCTTGTAGGTAAGTGTTCACAATATACGGTTTTTTAGTTAACCTTCTGAAACAGGAAAGATTGAAAAGGATAGAAATTGGAGAATAGAAAAAGATAGATCAATTCTATCTCTCTCAATAACTCACTTTGCATCCCTAAAACGCTATCCCTTCCTATTCCCAAGCTCAATCATTTTTACATTCTCATCAGTAAAGGTATTAGATTTGTGTAAAATGTGCCCCCCCCCTTTTTATCCTGGATATCTTCAATAGGTTATGGGCCCAGGACGTTGCTCAATAATACTCAACCTGTGAAAGTTTAGAAAGTGTTCGTAAAGCCTTGAGCAGCGTCGCGTTCGAGGGGAAGCGTCGGTTCGGTAAATCATTTAAAAATGAGTTCCACACAATCTGCGCGTATTGAGAAGCTCAAGAAAGATAATTTCGACACGTGGAAGCTTCAGGTTGAAGCTTTGTTGGTAAAAAATAACGCTTAGGGATACGTGAGTGGTGAAAAAGTGCGGCCTAGTGTAAGGGTACATGACGTGGCGTCTGAAACAGCAGCCAAGGCATGGGACGTGCCCGATAGAAAGGCACGTTCGGACCTAATCTTGGCGACAAATCCTACAGAGCTGAAGCAGAATAAAAGCTGCGGCACAGCGAATGAAATCTGAAGGAAGCTGCGTTCCATATACCAATCTAAAGGACCGGCTAGAAAGGTAACGCTTCTAAAACATCTCATTCTGCACAAAATGGTGGGAGGTGACGATGTGCATGATCACATCAGGAATTCCTTGGATGCAGTGGATGAACTCCAGGAAATCGAGGTTGAATTTAATCAGGATCTGTTGAGCATCCTATTGCTCTGCAGCCTTCCAAGTAGTTTCGAGATTTTTCGGTGCGCTACTGAGTCGAGGGATGAGCTGCCCGATTCTGAATCGCTGAAAATTAAAATCCTAGAGGAAAGCGATGTCAGAATGTCAAAAGCGCGGAAAAACTTGCCGGGCGCCATGATGGTAAGTAGTGCTCAGAGACAGAGGAAGGGGAAGAAGCCGTACCCAGAGGATATTGCAACGATGCCTTCAAGAAATTTCTGGAAGACTGTGGGATGAAAAGAAGACTCACAGTTGCCTACACGCCAGAACAGAATGGAGTGGCCTAGTGGAAAAATCGTACGCTAGTTGAGATGGCAAGATGCATGATGTTCGAGGCAGATCTTCCGCGATCCTTTTGGGCTGAAACTGTAGTGATAGCGAACTGCCTTGGGAACCGATGTCCCTCCAGGAGTTTAGGTGGAGTGATTCCATTTGAACAGTGGGAGGGAATTGCACCAGATATCTAACATCTTAAAACATTCGAATGCAGAGTCTTCTCCTTGAACGAACAGCCAAGCAAAGGAAAATTTGATCAACGTGGGCACGAAAGTATCTTTGTTGGATATTCGAAAGTATCCAAGGGGTATCGAGTTTGGATAGCAGCTGAGAGGAGAATTGAAGTCACCAGATCCGTTGATTTCATGGACGAGCATCTCTCAAGAAGAAGTGGACGTGATTTCATCTCGGAAAGTATTTTTCATCAGAAGGTAGAAAAGCAACTTCAAGGAAAGAAATGGGTCGAAGTCGGCAGTAAATCCGTGAAAGGCAGCGTAGAAGCAGAAATTCCAAGAGTTGAAGACATCGTCGAAGTTTCATCGGAGGGGGGTGGCAGGATGAATTTCTTCATGAATCCGAGGGATCTGAGACCGATAACGAGGAAGATGCTGCCAACGAGGACGGTAATGTTTTGGACGGGGGTTCTGATCTTTTGAATTTTTCAAATCCCTTTCAATTCTTTTATATTCCCCTAAATTCTTTTAGATTCTTCCTAATTCCTTTAAGTTCTTTTGATCTTTTGGAAGACCTCAAAATGAGTACAATGTCGCAGAGGGGAGAGTCGCCTTAGAGGAGAAATTGGAATACGCAAATATCACTGAAGTCCCGTTGAAGGAGGCTCTATCTGGAGATGAGGCTGAAGAATGGACAAACTCCATCCGTGAAGAATTCGGCGCACTTATCAAAAACGGAACACGGGAACTCGTTAAACGACCCACGGATCGAAATGCGATCGAGTGTCGGATCGTTTTAAGAAATAAACTCGATTCTAATGGCATTCTGGAAACAAGAAGGCTCGAGTTGTAGCAAAGGGATACTTTCAACACCCTGGAATTGACTTCCAGGGAACCTTTGCCCCAGTAGCTCGATTGAGCTCGATTCGTTTAGTGATTGCCCTCGCTGTGGAAAAAGTGATGGCAGTGCACCAGCTGGACGTGACGACTGCATTTCTCAATGAAGAAATCGAGGAAGAAATCTTCATGGAAGTTCCTGAACTGTTCGAGGAGTTGCTCCCGGACCTAGCTGCCGAGAAAAACAAAAATGAACGTGGTAGCAAATTTGGGATAGCTTCGGAGATGCTACAAGAAATCAAGGCTGTTAATAGAGTATTCCGTATGGAAAAGGCTTCGTACGGTCTTAAACAGGCTAGTCGTCAGTGGCTCAAGAAACTTGATCAAGAGTTGCAAGAGTTTGGATTGTAGCCGCTGACCTCTTATGCATGCGTCTACTTGAGTAGCCAAGGGTCAGATACGTTGATCGTCGTGACCTATGTTGATGACATTTCAATAGCATCAACGAACCTAGTTTGGATGTCCGAGTTCAAAGAGCAGCTGAAGTCAAAATTTGACGTGAATCATCTGGGCAGTGTTAGGCATTGTTTGAGCTTAGAATTCACACAAAAGGATGGACTGGTGGAAATTTCGCAAGGGGCGTACATCGAGGAACTTCTCAAGAGATTTCGAATAGATGCATCCAAACCTGCTGTCACACCGTTGGATCCTTGAACGAAGCTAATGAAACCGGACCAGTTCTCTGAGGAAGATCTGGAAGCTTACCCTTTCAGAGAACTTATCGAAGCCTTAATGTACCTGGCAGTAGTTACACGCCCTGACGTATCATATGCTGTGAACTCGCTCAGTTAGTTTTGTACCTGCTACGGAAAGGAACACTGGGTAACAGAAAAGAGGATTCTGCGTTATATTCGAGGAACGAAATGGTATTGAAAAATATAGACCTGAATTCAGATAAACAAAGACAAACATGAAGATTGACGTAGACAGACAAAGGATGGGAAGAGATAGGGAAGAGGATATTGAAAAAGATGAACGTGAACTCAGATTGACAAAGAGATAGAAGAAGATGAACATTGATAGATGTAGATTGTAGGATACAATAAGATAAAGGTTGTGAAAACATCTTATCTGTATTCTGAACAGAGCTACCACTTTTTGAAGTCAATAGTAATTATTAATGAGCCACTCAATTATTTGCCTGATACTAACCTTCCACTAACCTTCCTCATCCCAAAGTTTTTTGATTGAATTTGAATATTCTCGAAATCCAAAATATTTATTGTCTTTTTACAGAGATAGATGCTTCCGGGTTTGACGGAGCTAGTTCCTCTTCAGAAGCAGGACCAGGCTATGCTTCCCAAACCAGTTTAATTTCTAGAAAACCAGTTAGGACATTCGAATTTTTGGACATAGAGTTTGGTGTCTGGGAAGATCCTATTACTAAACAATTGGAAGATGTTAGCATTATACCCAGGGCTAACAATCAACGTCCATGTCGTTCAGATCGCCAAAAGTATGGTATTTTTCTCCACCATGTTTATGCAAGTGGCATATGGTTTGTGCTGTACGTGAAACATGTCAATGAAGGGAACGTTATAAGGAAAATAATTATGGGAGCTGACACTCTATCTAGGGCGCTAGATATGTTTTGAAAATAAATAAAGATAATGCAATATTTTTCTGTTGTATATTTCTGAATAAAAGCATAATCAACTGCGAATTCCTCTTTTTCTCAAAGTTTGTCTTTCCCTATTGATATCATCAGAGTATTTTAAGATTCCGATTGCTTCTCTATGTTTTCTTGAAAAAATGTTGTATTTTTTGCGACGACGATTGTTTTGTGGAATGAAATGCCTCGTCCTGTTTTGATATGATGCTCAGCTAGTGCTGATTGCGGGAAATGTTTTAGCCTGACTTTACTCTCATGTTCCTTTACACGTTGGCTCATCGCGCTCCCGGCTTCTCCAATATAGACTTTGCCACAAGAACAAGGGATTTTAGATAATTCCGGATCACTGATAGGTGCCTTTTAATCTTTAGGGTCGTTTAGAAGTTGTCCACCATCCTACCCTTTATTTAGGGTATCACAGAACGAATAAGAAGAATTCTCAACAAATACAGCATCCGAACCATATTTGAACCAGAGGCGAAAATGGGACAATTTTTAAACAGCCCTAAATATAAAAAGGCACCTTTCAGTGATCCGGGAGTATACAAAATCCCTTGCTCTTGTGGCAAAGTCTATATTGGAGAAACCGGGAGAGCGGTGAGCCAACGCGTAAAGGAACATTTCTGAGTGTTTAGAGAATTCGAAATATTACAGGAATCCAGGAAATTTGATGAAATCAGAAATTTCAGAGATTTTTTGAGTATTTCCTTACCTCTTTTTTCAATCTAAATTAAAATATTATATTCCATCCTCTCTCTCCTTATTCCTTTCCGAACTACTTAGGGACTCTGTCCTTTCTTACTATCTTATACCATTTATTGTATTTTTATTCCTCAATCATCCCTAATCATTTTGCTAATTATTTTCTTTTCCTTCCACCTTTCTCCAATTCTACATATTTGACTCTAGTCCTCTCTCTCAAATCTCTAGCAGTAAAGAACTCCCTCCTTCCTTCTCCCTATCCTAAACACTTCTTTGGTAATTCCGCTTCCTTTCTCTCCCTTCCCTCAAAGTTCCATCCCCTCTTTCCCACTCCAATACTTAATCTATCACTTCGGGCTTCCTCTCTCACCATATATCCAGGCGTCTTCCAGTCAACTTCAGCGTCCACCATATATATATTTTTCCTGACCTCTTAATCTCTACCGTTTCGTTCCATCACCCTATCTCTGCTTCATTGCCCCATACCACCATACGAGCGTATGAAATAAAATTCTCCTTCTCCAATATTTTTTAAACCTTCCTTTCCCTATCACCATATCTGTCCCTCAAGTTCTGTCGCATTTTGTATCCTTTCTCTTATATGAACACTATGATTTTCATTTGTAAGGTATATCCCAGATATTGAAACTTGTTCACCTCTTCTATCTTTACTCCTTCTCATCTCCCATTCTGTTCATTTTTCCCCGCCCTTTCCTAAACCTAATTTTTTTGTCCTTTCTTCATTTAAATTTAACTATTTCTCAACTAAGTATTCCTCGAATCCTGTAATTTGGTCCCCCACCCCTTTTTTATACTCTCCCTTGAGCACTATATCGTCCGCATATGCCCGTGTATTTATCTTTTCTTCTACAACTCTGACTCCTTTCCATCCTTTTCTTGTAATTTCTTCTTCTAGGTCTGAGATTATTATAATAAATAGAAGTGATTTCAGAGAAAAAACTTGTCTCACTCCTTTCACCAACCGGAGACTATCTCCTAGTTGCTTTGCTACCTTTATGCTTCATTTTGTCTCCCCAAAAATTTCAGATACTCTCTTTATTGTACTCTTCCTTGAACCTTTTTTCCATTATAACTTATTCCATCCTTCACTCAAATTCTTTCTTAACCTCTCCAGTAAAACAGTAAAGTATACTTCATACAATGTTGGCATTAGCGTCACTCCACTAAAATCTTCAACCTTCTCATCTTTTTTTTCTAATACATGTACACCTTCTTTTCGAAATTCTGGTAACCCCTTTCCTCTCCATACTTTATGGTACATTATTCATGACTATTCCCTTAGCTCTATCCCTTCATATATTCAGGCTTCACTTGAAATCAAATCTATACCAGGTGCTTCTCCATCTTTCAGTATTTCAAAAACTTCGACTATTTCTCCCCTCGATATTTTAGCTTCCTCCTCCATTCCCTACCATCTTTTCCTTCTGTCCCAACTTTCTTTTCTACCCCAGCCAGCAAGCCAATGAAGTAATTTCTTCATCCAACAATCTCACTTTCTTAGTTTACTTTTTCCATTTCTTTCCATCTCTATTGGCAACATACTGAGCCTTTGCGTCCATCCTTGCTTTCTTTGTCTCTTCTGCAAACCTTTCATTCTCCTCTTCTTTTATCAATCACACATCTCAGTAAACTCATTATTTTTTCTCCTATATTCTTCCCCTCTAGTTTTCTCATTTCTCTTCTCTCTTCATTTTCTCTTTCCCTTTCCCACTAAATTATTCTTCTCTTTATATTCGTTATTCCATTTATTTCTACCACTTCATTGAGTAATTTTTTTGTTTCTAGTATCCTCTCATACTCTCCTCATTTTTCCTATAATTATTTGCATCTCTTCGTTTACACTTCTCTCTTTAATTTTGACATTCTTTTCCTTGATCTTTTGTTTCCCTTCTATCGACCAACCCATCACTCTTCCATAAACTTTAGCTTCCTATTCTTCACCTTTCTTCACTAACGGTACAACTACTCCTTCTTTCCATGACTCTGGCCACTCCTCTCCTTTCCATACCTTATTGCACATTTTCCATACCCGTACCATCAGTGTAATAAATAGGAAGGAAGAAAGAGAGATAAAAGGAAAAGAAATAGTGCTAAGGGGTCTAAGATAAGAGGGAAAGAAACTGAAAGAGGGAGTGGAAGAAATGATGAAAATGATAGATACGGAGGTATAGGAGCAAGTGCGAAGTATAGGAAAGGAAGAGGGAAGAAGAGAAAAAATGACGCGGGTGAAGGTTAAGAGATGGAAACATGAAAGGGAAGTAATGACAGAGAATAGAGCGTTAAATGAAAGCTCGGAGAGCAGGGATGATGATTTGACATTGAAAGAAAGGAATATGCAGTATGAGTTAAGAAAAATAAAGGAAGATGAAAGAGAGAAGAGAAAAAGAGCGTGGGTGAAGTATAGGAGAATACAGATAGAAGGTATATGGTAGAATTGTGACTTATGAAGGGAAGAGTCAGTGAAAATTGAGGAGGCATGAGATTATTAGAGAAACAAACCAAAGAGAGGAGAATAAGAAATACTAGAAAGCGAAGAGGGATGAAAAATGTAAGAAATTAGGGATGGAGGATATTTCGCTGGTATCTAACAGGCTTGGAAAGAAAGAATAGGGAATTTTTGAGAAATTTGGAACTATAGGAGGCATTAGTAATGATAGAGGCTTGGCTGAATGGAAAGAGATGTTAAGCACGAGGTTAAGGAGTGAGGGGAAGGTTACCACAAGGTTACAAATGGCAGGTCTGAAATGCAAGGAGAGAAAATGAAAAAGGCAGAGCAATGGGTGGAATGGGGAAAGGAGTAAGGAAGGAAAGTATGGTAGGGAAGGATAGGATAGAGAAGAAAGTACAAAAAGAAAGCTTAATAGTAGGATGAGTGAAGATAGGAGGAGACAAAAGGAAGACAAAGGGGGTTTACAAACGCAGATAACGCAGATAAGTCAGGAGATATCATAGGAAATACGATCACTAATAAAAGAAAATAAAGAAGAGATAAAACTCATGATAGAAGGAGATTCTAAGGAGAGAAGAGAAGATAGAGGAGGATGGGAGTAGGTGAAAGTAAATTGTCAAAAAACCTGGATAAGATGGCATGGTTTCCCCTAAACCGAAATATAGGAGGGAGTAAAGAAGGGGAATTAGCTCAGAAGCTGAAAAGAGTGTAGTAATTGATTACGTGATAGCGGACTACAAGGTAGGAGAGGAGGTCTAAAAACTGGAGGTATAGGATTATATAGATACGGATCATTTTTCCATAATAGTGACATTAGAAGGAGAGGAGAGTAATAAAAGTAAGAATGAAAAGGAATTGAAGATAAGAAGGAGAGCTGAAGAAAAGGTCAAGAATACATAAGGAGAGGGAAAGAGATGGAAATACTGGTAGGGGAAATGAAAAGAGTATTCGAAGGCGCAAGCAAGAAGAAGTTAGTACAGGAGAAGTATAACGAAGTGTGAAAGGAATTATGAAGATGGAGGAAAGGGGAAGGTAAATAGGAAGAACATAGATGTAAAAAAGGAGTATACTGAGATGTGTTATGAAAAAGTGAAGGAAAATAAAAGGTGTGCAGAGGAGGAAGAAGATACTTGGAAGGTAGTTAATAGAGAGAAAGGGAAGGAAGAGAATTAACCTAAATATTGAGATAATAGAATGGAGAAATATAAAGCATGGATTTACTAGGAGGGGTAGAGAAGAATGTTAGGAAAGAAAAAAAACACAATCTTTCATAAAACGAGTTATGGAAATTGTACAGACGAAATTTGTAAGATAAAAAATAGTACACTTGACTGGACTCGAACCCCCGCCAGAGCCAATTCATGACAGTTTACCTGTTTTTCGGAAACTGTTAAATTCTCAAATAATATCTTGGATGGGCATTAGTGCTCAAATTGCGTACCATAATGTTTGAAGAAACAAGTTTTTTATTCGTTTCCCCTTATTTCAAAGGGCCTTAGCGAGTTCAGAACTCGCAATATATATTATGGCGACGATAAAAACGCCTACGACTGAGTTCGAAACCCGGGACCCAAAGGGGCCGTTTTGGGTTTTATTGTGGGATGAAATTAAGGGAGCCTTGAGGAATTTTATCGTTTTCAGTACCAGGAATTTATTTGACAGAGTCTCCTTTGAATCTGCACTCTTTGATGACCGGTCATTTTATGGACGGATAAATTTTGGACACTTGGAACGATAGTATCCTCGAGCAACACCACCCCTTTTTATACGCCTGGAATAAAATTTTTGGTATCCATTTTCTAAAACCTTGAGTCGAAAATTTTTATTTATTAATTTTTTTTTTGTTAGAAAATGGTCCCTCATTTTTGCCTAAATAAAAAAATATTTAAATAGTTCAAAAAAAAGTCTAATTTGAGGGGAGAAGTAATTTTCATTACAAAATACAAATTTTGAGTAAATATTTCATTTTGAATTTAGCCGATTAATTTTTTAATTTTTTTAAAGATTTTAGATACATCAAATCGAAATTTCGACAAAATAGTTGAATTTTCAAACAAAAAAAATTGAATTGTTAATAAAAATGTAATAGTTATTATTTCAACCAAAATAGGATTTTTTTAAAATAAGAAACTGTCGAAACTAACTAAAAAACGAACTAATGAACCTCCCAGATTTTTGAAACCAATTTTGGAAATATTCTGAAATGTTAAAAAAAATTTTAATAATATGTTGAAATCAATTTTAAATATTTTTTTAATTTAATATTATAGTTTAATTTTAATTTTTGATACAAAATACTAATTTCGAAAAAATATTTTTTTTTCTATTTGAGATATATTTTTATTTATTTTATTTCAAATATTTCATATTTATAGATTTCTCGTCGAAAATTCGACGATTTTTCAACAAAAAAGTCAAGTTTTAAGCCCATACAGATTTTTCATTTGAAAGGAAAAAAAATTTAAACAAAGTATAATTTGAGGGAAAAATTAAGTTTTAATACAAAATACAAATTTTAAATAAATATATAATTTTTTATTTAATCGCCTAATTTTTGAAGATTTTCAAAGATTTCAGATAAATCAAATAAAAATATCAACAAAATAGTTGAATTTTCAAAAAAATTAGAATTGTTAATAAAAATGTACTGTTTCTTATTTTAATTAATAATATATTAGCTTCAATGAGAAACAGTTGAAAAAAAAATTCATCATCCTTCCAAATTTTTTAAACCAATTTTTGAAATATTCTGCAATGTTTTTAAATATTTTTAAATAATTTTCTGACATTCATTATACATTTTTTTCAACTTAATTTTCTAGCTTAATTAATTAATAATAATGATAAAATATAATATATAAAATATAAAAATATATACAAATATAAATAACATAAATAAAAAAATAGAATAATGTATAAAAATATAATAAATAAAATAATTAAAATGAATAATAATAATAATAACAATGGTAATTATTAGTTTTTTAAATAAATGATAATTTAATGTCTGAATATCTTTAAAGTGAAATTAAAATTGAATTGATACAAATTTTAATTTGAGGGAAAAAGTAATTCTTAATACAAAATACAAATTTTAAATAAATATTCAATTTTTGATTCAATCGGTTAATTTTTGAAGATTTCTAAAGATTTTAGATACATCAAATCGAAATTTCAACAAAATAGTTGAATTTTCAACAAAAAAAATTTTGAATGTTAATAAAAATGTAATAGTTTTTATTTCAACCAAAAAAATATTTTTTTAAAATGAGAAACTGTTGGAAACAACTGAAAAAAAAACGAATCGATGAACCTTTCAGATTTTTTAAAGCGATTTTGGAAATATTCCGAAACGTTTAAAAATATTTTTTAATGATTTGTTGAAATCAATTTCAAATCTTTTTTTAAATTCAATTTTTCAGTTGAATTTTAATTTTTGATACAAAATAATAATTTCAAAAAACTATTTTTTTTTATTTGAGATATATTGTTATTTATTTCATTTGAAATATTTAATATTCATACATTTTCCTCGCTATGGAGGTTTTTATGCCAAAAATTCGACAATTTTTCAAAAAAATTGTTAAATTTTCAAAACATGTAAAAACTTCTAAATATCTTCAAATTGAATCGAAGTATTCCTAAGAATTTGGAAAAATCTCTTATAATAAAAAACGTGCCTAAAAACCTTTCAGTTTCTTTTTTGGAATTTTTTCAAACCTTCTGGAATTTTTTCAAATTTAAATAATGTCTTCAAATTCATTTTTCAACATAAGAAATCATTTCAAATTTTTTCAGAATTCTTGAGAAAATTTTGTATTTTCTTTAATCCTTTCAAAATCCGTAAGAAGCTTCAAAATTTTATTTTTCGAAAACTTCAAAAATATAAATTTTTTAAATAACTTTGTTTTTTTTGACCTTTTATTTGTTTATTTGTTTTTGTGATTTTCAAAGAGATTTTTGAAGATTCCAGATATGTCTTATTAAAATTTCAATGAGAAAGTTAATTTCCAACTAAATTTTGTGATTGACCTTAATTTTCAGTTTGAGAAATTATTTTTGATCAAAGCATTTATAAAGATTTTAAAATTTCTTAAATTCCTAAATATCTTTTGGGTCAAATCGAATTATTCCCAAAATAGAAAAAAAATTTCAAAAAAATGTTCTATAACATTCCAGATTCTTTTCTGGCAATTTTTGAGATCTACTGAAATTTTTCAAAAATATTTTTACCTAATCTCTTAAAATTAATTATTCAACATAAAAAATAATTTTTCCAAGTTCAAAATTATTTTTGAATTTTTTCAAAATTTCTAAATATCTTTTAAACTTACTCGATTTTTTCATTGAATTTTGTAATCCTGCAAAATTAAAAAATTTCAATTTAAAATCTTCTGCATTCTTTTTAGAAATTTGAAGAAATCATTTGGCACGTTGAAATAATTTTCATTTTTTTTTTGCTTCTTACCTTTTTTAGATAATTTATCGTTTTTTATGACAGTAAGAAAATTTATCTTTTAAAGGATCCGGAAATTTTTTTTTACATTTTTTTATTTCTATGATTATTATTTTTTGTCTGAAAACATTTTTTTCCACAAATCTTCTTTGTGGATCATTCGGGAATTGCATTATTCCGGAATTTCACTTTTCGGAAATTCTATTCTCCGGGAATTTTATTAATCAGAAATTTTTCAGTGTTAAGAATTTTATTTTGCGGGATTTTTTAGTCGTCCAGATTTTATGAACTGTTCGGGAATTTTATTTTTCGAAAATTTTATCATCCAGAAATTTTATTATCCCGGAATTTTATTTTTTTAGAAATTTACCAACTCCCGAATTTTCCACTGGCGGGAATTGTATTTTGCTGTATTTTTTAGTCATACAGATTTCGTAAAACTGTTCGAGAATTTTATTTTCCGGAAATCTTATTATCTGGGAATTTTACAGTGTCGGGAATTTTATTTTCTGGAATTTTTCAGTGGTTTCAATATTATGAACTGTTCGGGAATTTTATCATTCCGAAATTTTATTTATTATGAATTTTCCAGTCCGGGAATTTTATTTTTCGGAAATCTTATCATCTGGGAATTTTCCAATTCATGAATTTTATCGGTAGGGAATTTTCTAATCTGGGAATTTTATACTGTCGGGAATTTCATTTTTGGAAATTTTTCAGTCGACCCAATATTATGAACTGTTCGTGAATTTTAATATTCGGAATTTTACTATTCGGGAATGTTGCAATTTCGGAATTTTCCAGTAGGAATTGTATTTTTTGGAATCTTTCAGTCGTCCCTATATTATGAACTGTTCGGGAATTTTCCAATTCAGGAATTTAATTTTTCGGAAATTTCATTATCTGGAAATTATATTATTCGGGAATTCTGCAATTTCGGAATTTTCCAGTGTCGGGAATTTTATTTTGCGGTATTTTCTAGTCGTACCGATATAAACTGTTAAAGAATTTTATTATTCGGGAATTTTCCAATTCGGGAATTTTCCAATTCGGGAATCTTATTTTTTGGAATCTTCATTTCTCGGAAATTTTATCATTCCGGAATTTGCCAATTCGTCAATTTCATTATTAGGGAATTTTATCATTCGGGAATTTCCCAGTGCCAGGAATTCTATTATTCAGGACCTTTAAGTCGTCCCAATATTATAAACTGTTCGAGAATTTTATTTTTCTAGAATTTTATTATTTGGGAATTTTCCAGTTTGGGAATTTTGCAGTTTCAGGAATTTTCATTTCCGGAATTTTTCAGTCGTCCCAATCTCATGATCTGTTCGAGAATTTTATTACCATGGAATTTTATTTTTCGCAAATTTCATCATTCGGGAATTTAATTTTTCGGAAATTTTATCATCCAGGAATTTCCCAATTTGGGAAATTCACCAATTGGGAATTTCCCAATGTCAGGAATTCTATTGTTCGGGATTTTTAAGTCGTCGCAATATTATAAACTGTTCGGGAATTTTATTATTCTGAAATTTTATCATCCCGGAATTTCATTTTTCGGAATTTTTGCAATTCCGGAATTTTCCAGTCTCGGGAATTTTATTTTTTGGGATTTTTCAGTCTTACAGATGTTATAAACTATTCGAGAATTTCATTATTTGGGAATTTTCCAATGTGGGAATTTTATTATTCAGGAATATTATTTTTCGCAAATTTTATCATCCGGGAACTTTATTTTTTGGAAATTTTATCATCCGGGAATTTTCCGATTCGTGAATTTCATTATTTAGGAAATTTACCATCCGGGAATTCCCAAATGCAAGGAATTCTATTATTCGAGGTTTTTAAGTCGCCCAAATCTTAAAAAATGTTCGTAAATTTTAGTACCTGGAAATTTTTTCATCCCGGAATTTTATTTTCCGGGAATTTTCCAACTTCGGAATTTTCCAGTGTCGGGAATTTTATTTTTTGGGTTTTTTAGTCGTCTCGATATTATAAACTTATCGATAATTTTATTTTTCAGGAATTTTATCATTTGTCGATTTTCCAATTTGGGAATTTTACTGTGTCCGGAATTTTATTTTTCGGAATTTTTCAATCCTTCCAATATTATGAATTGTTCGGGAATTTCATTATTCAGGAATGTTACTTTTTGGGAATTTTATCATCCGGGGATTTTCGAATTTGTGAATTTCATTAATAGGGAATTTTCGTATATTTACAGAATTTTATTGTTCGGTAATTTTCCAATTTTGGATTTTTTTAATCGGAAATTCTACTATTTGGGAATTTCTCAATTCCGGAATTTCATCGTGTCGGGAATTTTATTTTTCTGAATTTTGCAGTCGTTCCAAAAATGTGAAATGTTCGGCAATTTTATCATTCCGGAATTCCATAATTCGGGAATTTTCTTATTCGGGAATTTTACAATTCGGAAACTTTATTATTCGGAAATTTTATCATTTGGGACTTTTATTATTCGGGAATTTGCCAATTTGGGAATTTTACAGTCTCGGGAATTTTATTTTTCTAGATTTTGCAGTCGTTCCAAAAATGTGAAATGTTCGGCAATTTTATCATTCCGGAATTCCATAATTCGGGAATTTTCTTATTCGGGAATTTTACAATTCGGAAACTATTATTCGTAAATTTTATCATTTGGGACTTTTATTATTCGGGAATTTGCCAATTTGGGAATTTTACAGTCTCGGGAATTTTATTTTTCATAATTTTTCACTCGTCCCAATCTTGTGAACTGTTTGGGGAATTTTACAATACGGGAATTTCATTATTCTGGAATTTTATTAATTGGGAATTTTCCAATTTGAGAATATTACATTGTCGGGAATTTTATTTTTCGGAATTTTTCCGTCGTTCCAAAAATGTAAAATATTCGAAAATTTCATCATTCCGGAATTTCATAATTCGGGAATTTTCTTGTTCAGGAATTTTCCGATTCGGAAATTTGATTATTCGGAAATTTTATCATTCGGGAATTATCAAATTCTGTAATATTATAACCTGTTGGGAATTTTATAATTCAGGAATTTTCCAATTTGGCCATTTTATTATTCGGGAATTTTGTATATTTAAAGAATTTTATTATTCGGTAATTTTTCAATTCTGGATTTTTTTAATCGAAAATTTTATTATTCGAGAATTTCCTAGTTCTGGAATTTCGCAATGTCGGAAATTTCATTTTTTGTGGTTTCTCAGTCGTCTCAATATTATAAACTGTTCGGGAATTTTATTATACGGAAATTTCAGGAATTGGGAATTTTCCAATTTGGGAATATTACATTGTCGGGAATTTTATTTTTGGGAATTTTACAGTTGTCCCAAAATTTTAACCTGTTCGGGAATTTTATCATTATGGAATGTCATGATTCGGGAATTTTCTTATTCAGGAATTTTCCGATTCGGAAATTTATTTATTCGGAAATTTTATCATTCGGGAATAATCAAATTCTGTAATATTATAACCTGCTGGGAATTTTATAATTCAGGAATTTTCCAATTTGGCCATTTTATTATTCGGGAATTTTCAAATTCGGTATATTATTAGCTGTTGGGAATTTTATTATTCGGAAATTTTTCGATGCAGCTATCTTATTATTCGGGAATTTTATAACTCAAGAATTTCATTATTCGGGAATCTTATTTTTTGGGGAGTGTCAGTCGTCTTAATATTCTAAACTCTTCGGGAATTTTATCATTTGGGAATTTCTCAATTTGGGAATTTCACAGTGTCAGGAATTTCACAGAGTCAGGAATTTCACAGTGTTAGGAATTTCACAGTGTCAGGAATTTTATTTTTCCTATTTGGTCAGTCGTCCCAATATTAAAAACTGTTTGGGAATTTCATTATTCCGGAATTTTATTATTTGGGAATTTTATTATTCGGAAATTCTCCAATTTAAGAATTGTTCAGTCTCGGGAATTTTGTTTTTCGGAATTTTTATGTCGTCCCAATATTGTAAACTGTTCGGCAATTTTAAAATACGGGAATTTTATCATTGTGGAATTTTCCAATTGAGGAATTCTATTATTTGGAAATTTAGTCATCCGGGAATTGAATTATTTGGAAATTAGCAAATTCGGTAATATCATAAACTGTTGAGAATTTCATAATTCGGGAATTTCTCAGTTCCGCTATTTTATTATTCGGGAATTTTGTATATTCAAAGAATTTTTTTTCGGGAATTTTCCAATTCTGGATTTTATTGATTGAGAATTTTATTATTCGATAATATCCCAGTTCCGGAATTTCGCAATGTCGGGAATTTTAATTTATTGGTGTTTTTCAGTCTTCTCAATATTGTAAACTATTCGGGAATTTTCGTAATTGGAAATTTTCTAACTACGTCCAATTTCCAATTTCCAATTAGTCGGGTATATTTCTTTCGGAATTTTTCAGTCGTCCCAAAATTGTAAACTGGTCGGAAATTTCATCATTCCGGGATTTCATAATTTGGGAATTTTCTAATTTGGCCATTTTATTGTTCGGGAATTTTCAAATTCGGTATATTATAAACTTTTCGGAATTTTTTTATTTGGGATTTTTCAAATTCGGTATATTATAAGCTTTCCGGAATTTTATTTTCCAGTAGTTTTCCAATTCTGGATTTTGTATTCGAAAATTTTATTATTCGAGAATTTCCCAATTCCGGAATTTCGTCGTGTCGGGAATTTTATTTTTCGGGATTTTTCAGTCGTCTCAATATTATAAACTGTTCGGGAATTTCATTAATCGGGAATTTTTCAATTTCGGAATATTAAATTGTTCGGAATTTTATTTTTCGGAATTTTTCAGTCGTCCCAAAATTAAAAACGTTTCGGGAATTTTATCATTCCGAAATTTCTCAATGTGGGAATTTTATTATTCGGGTAGTTTCCAATTTTGAAATTTCATTATTCAGAAATAATCAAATTCCGTAATATTATAAACTGTTGGAAATTTTCAAATCTGGGAATTTCCCAATTCTTCTATTTTATTATTGGGGAATTTTATTATTCGGAAATTTTCCAATTTGGGAATTTGACAGTGTCGGGAATTTTATTTTTCGGAATTTTTGAGTCGTCCCAATCTTGTAAGCTGTTCGGGAATTTCATAATACGGGAATTTTATCATTCGGGAATTTTCCATTTGGGGAATTCTATTATTTAGAAATTTCGTCATCCGGGAATTGTATTATTTGGAAATTATCGAATTCGGTAATATTATAAACTGTTGGAAATTTCATAATTCGGGAATTTCCCAATTCGGCTATTTTATTATTCGG
>CAKNXH010073301.1:4768-18404 GCA_932178445.1 Andricus quercusramuli | reverse complement strand
TTCAAAGACCAACATTTTAATCTTTAAATACTTTCAACATAGAATCGTTTATGAAGGAAATAAAACATTATTTCAGATTCTAAATTTTCGAATTCTTTAATTTATTTTAAACAAAAAAATGTCTTTTCTACTATGAAAGATGGCTTCTTAACATAATACTTGAATTTTCTAGAAAATAATTGAATTTGTAACACAATAGTTGAATTTTCAACCTAAAGATATTAATTCATATTAATTCGTATTATTAACAGAAAACAATTTAAACCAAAAAAATTATTATTTTTATACAAGGGAGGACTTTCAAATAAAAAAAAATGAATCTTTTAAAAAATGTAAAAATGACATTTTCAGTTGAAAAATTAATTTCCAACCAAAAAAAAAGACTTTTTCACTAAAGAGTTAAATTTTTGTCCAAAGATATAAGCCTTCAATGAAAAAATAAATTTTCATTAATTTAGTTTAACTTTTACCAAAGTAGTTGAATTTTCAATTTGAAAAGATTAGTTTTCAACAAAATAGTTAAAATTTTAACCAAAGAGATGAATTTTCATCTAAAATTATAATTCTCCCAAAAAAAATTTGTAGTTGAGCTTTCACAATCTAAATATGAATTTTTAACCAGGAAATAAGTTCCTACGAAAAATTTAAATTTTCAATCCGTAAAGACGAATTTTTCACCCAAAAAATGATGAAAACTTTTATTCACAAATAAAACAAATTTTTGGGAAAATAGTTGATTTTCCATCCAGAAAATATTTCAGTTAATTTTTTAACACCAAAATATGCATTTTAAGCAAAAAGTAAATTTTGCACGAACTAGTTAAATTTTTAACAAAACAGTAAAATTTTCAAAGAAAATTATTACTTTTTGACAAAACAGTTTTATTTTTAACCAAAAAGTTGAATTTTTATCCAAGAAAGGTGAAATTTCTCTTAGAACAGATGAATTTTTAATTTAAAAAAAAAATTTTTTTAAATAGTTGAATTTTTGTGAATAACTTATTTTTTCAACAAAAAATTTCACTATTCCAGTTGAAAATTCATCTCCTTGGTTGAAAAGGTAACTGGTTTGTAATTTTTTTTTTTTTTTTTTAAATTGATTTTTTTACTAAACATTCAATTACTCCATTTCTCATGAAAAATTCATATTTTTTTCGAAAATTCATCTCCTTGATTCAAAAATCATGTATTTTGATAAAAAAAAATATTTTTCATCCAATAAATATTTTAGTAGACTTACCAGCAAAAAAATGTAATTGAATCGAACTATAATTTCAAACAAAAGGTAAATATTATACGAAAAGAGTTGAATTTTCAACCCAAAAAGACAAATTTTTTAAAAAACAGTTGAATTTGCAGAAAAATGTCTTTTTAAGAGAATTGTTGAATTTTCAACCAAATAATAAAATTTATGACTGAAAAGATAATTTTCAAAATTCATCTCGTATGGTTAAATATTCTATTATTTGGTTAAAAATTTAATTAATTTGGTGAAAATACATCTTTGGGAAGAATGGGATAATTCATTGTATATCTCGTAAAGCGGAAATTGGGATATCCTGGGGATATCCTCATGATATCTGGGATATTCGAATTCCCGATTATGATGTAAAAAAATTTTTAAATCCTTGGGAGGTAAGCGGGATCGAACAGGATATCCTAGGAATATCCCGAGGATATCCAGGATATCTATGGGACTTCCATGGAATATTTAAATGTCCCAAGTAGGATATGAAAATTTTTATACTTGAATATCCCAGAAACGTCCCATAGATATCCTGGATATTCTGAGGATATTCCTGGGATAAATCATTCGATCCCAGTTAATCCCCCAGGTATCTCCGAAGGATATTCCACGGATAATCCGTCATATATCACGCAAGATGAAAATTGTTATATCCTACGAATATCCCCAGGATATCCAGCATATCTATGGGACGTTTATGAAATAATCAAATTTCTCGAGTAGGATATTGAAATTTGTATATATCCTACTTGGAACATTTGAATATCCCAGATATACTGTGGATATTCCGAGGATATCCTGATTTTCGCTTTGTGAGTTATCCGACCGATTATTCATGGGATATCCCTTAAACAACCTACAAGATGAATGGGATCGAATGGGATATGCTAGGGATATCCAGGATATCTATCGAACGTTTTTGGAATATTCAAATTTCCCAATTAGAATATTAAAATTTGTATATATCCTACTTGGAACCTTTGAATATCCAAGATGTGCTGACGATATCCCGGACATATCCCGATTTCCGCTTTTTGGAATATCTGACCTATTATTCCTGGGATATCCCTGGGACAACTTGGAAGATCAGTGGGAGCGAAGGGGATATCCCGAAAATATCCGAGGATATCTATGAGACGTTCCTGGAATAATCAAATTTTCCGAGTAGGATATTAAAATTTGTATACATCCTACTTGGGACATTTGAATATCTAAGATACACTGAGGATATCCCGAGGATATTCCGATTTCGCTTTGTGGGGTGTCAGAAGTATTTTCTCTGGGATATGCCTAGGACAACCTGAAAGATCAGTAGGATCGAATGGGATATTGCAGAGGATATCCAGGATATCTATGGGACGTTTCTGAAATATTCCAGTTTCCCAAATAGGATATTAAAATTTTTATATATTTTACTTGACACATTTGAATATCTAAGATAACCTGTGGATATCTTAAGGATATCCCAATTTCCGCCTCGTGGGATATCCAGGTTATCTATACGATGTTTCTGGAATATTCCAATTTTCCAAGTGGGATATTCGAATTTGCATATATCCTGCTTGGGACATTTGAATATCCTGGGGATATCCCGAGGATATCCCAATTTTCGCCTTGCAGGATATCCGACGGATTATGCCTGGGATATGCCTGGGATAACCTGGAAGATGAATGGGATCGAATGGGATATCCCCTGGATATCCTGAGGATATCCAGTATATCTACCACAAGTTTCTGGAACATTCGAATTTTTCAAGAAGGATATTAAAATTTGTATATATCCTACTTGGGACTTCTGAATATCCAAGATATCCAGAGAATATCCTGAGTTCCTCTTTTTGGGATATCTGGCTGATTATTCCTGGGATATCCCTGGGACAACTTGAAAGATCAGTGGGATCGAATGGGATATCCCGAAGATATCCAGGATATTTATGAGATGCTCCTGGAATAATCAAGTTTTCCGAGTAGGATATTAAAATTTGTGTATATCCTATTCAGGACATTTGAATATCTAAGATATACTGGGAATGTCCCGAGGATATTCCGATTCTCGCTTTGTGGGGTGTCCGAAGTATTTTCTCTGGGATATGACTAGGACAACCTGAAAGACCAGTAGGATCGAATGGGATATTGCAGGGAATATCCAGGATGTCTATGGGACGTTTTTAGAATATTCCAATTTCCCAAATAGGATATTAAAATTTGTATATATTCTACATGAAACATTTGAATATCTAAGATAACCTGTGGATATCCTAAGGATATCCCAATTCCCGCCTGGCGGGATATCCAGGTTATCTATACGATGTTTCTGGGATATTCCGATTCTCCAAGTGGGATATTCGAATTTGTATATATCCTACTTGGGACATTTGAATATCCAAGATATCCTGGGGATATCCAAATTTTCGTCTTGCAGGATATCCCACGAATTATCCCTGAGATATGCCTGGGATAACCTGACAGATAAATGGGACTGAATGGGATATCCCTTGGATATCCTGAGGATATCCAGTATATTTATCGCACGTTTCTGGAACCTTTGAATTTTCCAAGAAGGATATTAAAATTTGTATATATCTTACTTGGGTCTTTTGAATATCCAAGATATCCTGGGGATATCCCGAGAAAATCGCAATTTCAGCCTCGCAGGATACCTGACGGATTATCCTCGGGATATTCCTGAGACAACCTGGAAGATAAATGGGCTCTTTCATTTTTCTCCGTCATCATTGATTACAATTTAGCTTGAAATTTTTGCTTGTTAATGTTGCACTCGAACCTTTTTCTTGCAAACAACCGAACTCTAATTTCTCTTACCAAATACTATAATTTCTTTAACCTCACTTTTTTCCTCTCGTCATTATAAGTACTTTACTGCAGACTTATCCTTATTATATTCTTTACAAAGAGGAATGCGTACTGCGTTATCCCCTTAATTTTCAAGCACGCATCACGAGAGATTACGTGTGTTTGTACACAGACCCTGAAGTCAGCTGCTAATAGCTGCCGTTTATGCCTCTGTAGTCATCGTAACGCACTGGCATGGCGCCACTCCTCACTCAAAATTGTTTCTCTTACCGCGAAGTATTAATTGGACCGCATTATGTAACCAGGGACCAGCATAACGACTCCTTAAACCCGCTCGTAACTATTTTATTGACTGGAATCTTTTTTTTCCTGATTTCAAAATGACAGGATCACGAGAGAGGTTCAGATTCACAACTTGCTGGCTTTTATTAGGGACCGCACTTAAATTACGTAAGAGATCATAGGTCCTCTCTTAGACCCCCGCCATGTAACGAACCATAACAAAATATTTTCATCCCCCCTCTTTTACTTTACGTAATTTATATTTTTAGGAATAAGACCAATTTTGGACGACCCTAATTTACAGGATGACACTGAAAAGAATTAAAGACAGCCAGCAAAGAGAGCTAACACTGAGCACCACTGCTATTGTTCTTACGTTTTTGATTATTGAACAAAATATAAACATTTTATCGAAAAAATAGCTTTGTGTGCTTTTAGAAATGACTATGTAGATGACGTATGCAGAAAATTAGACAAAAATATTGAACCGTGCGGCCTAAAAATTCAGAACCGTTTGCTTATTCTGATGAAGGGCCTTAATTAATATTAGCATAACATACAGCTATTCCCTATTGGTTTCTTATGAAATTTCCTCGATGGGGTGCCTAAAAGATAAATATTTATGGTTATTATATTATTTAGAATATTTTTCTATTTATTTGTTTGATACGAAACCAACTGATTTGTCTAAAAGGGCTACAAAGCTATTTCCGAAGAACAATTTTTGTATGGAAATCTCTTGTCATACTATAAACATAATGAAAACAAGGAAAAAATTCTTTGATTGAAATCTGTTTTCATATTATAAACATAATGATGAATATACTACAATATGAGATAGAAAATCATTGTTAAAAATCGATTTTCATAGTCTAAAAGTAATGACTACGGCATGAAACAAAAAATTCTTGGATAGAAGCATATTTTTAGGAAGTGTCTCTTCGTTCCGAAAATCAGGATCACTAGGCCAATACTTTTCATAAGCTTGGCTAATCGTCCCGGAAATTCGGGACTAGACCATCCCCTTTTCCAATTTTACCATTTTTTCGGGATTGCTAGACACAGCCATTTTTTATTTTGTGAACATAATGATCAAATATTTAAGGATATACAAAAGAAATTCGGGAATAAGGCAGCCTTTTCTATAAAACTAAATTTTATGGAACAAGAATCATTTCCTGAAATTGATTCCTTAATGACATCATTTCCTCATTCTTCTTTGAGGCAATGTTAATGTTGTTCGATTTGAAAAAAAAAAACAATAAGGAATTTCTTTTTTTGAAAAACCAACAAATTGGGGGATAGATCACCAAAAATCAGAAGCTGCTTCTTTAGACCATCCTTTGGGCAGATATAAACTGCTTCCTTAATGACATCATTTGCAACATAGAACAAAAAGTCGTTGTTAAGAATTTCTTTTTATTCTGTAAACCATTATGACTTTGGAATGGAACAAAAAATCATAGTAAAGAGCAATCCGGTCCTACTATGAACAAATTAACAAATGTACTGGAACAAACAACAGAATATTCAGCATTAGGCAACTTGTTTTAAACACCAAGATTGTACAGAACAAGCATCATTTCCTTCAAGTGTTTCCTCAAGGAAATCATTTCCTCTTCTTTGTTTCAGGAAATGTTGATGTTGACCGATTTAAAAAAGATAATACGGAATTCCTTTTTCTCGAAAATAAGCAAATTGAGGTGATCGATAACCAAAAATTGAAAACCGCTTTTTTGGACCACCTTACTTGGATGAAATATATTGTCATACTATGAACATAATAACACGTGATATTCTAAGTCGCAGAACGAATAATTCTCAGATTGAAATTTATTATCATACTATAAAAAATAGAGAATCCCTATGCAGAAGCATATTCACTACGGCATACAGCAGAAAATCCTCTGTCAAAATCTATTGTCATGTTATGAATATGATGACAAGTATGCTACAACATAGAATAGAAAATCGTTGTTGAAAACAATTTTCATCATGCTAATTACATAGAGTATCGTTTATTGAGATAAATTAAAGTTGTTGTTGTCCTTTTTCAGGACCATTTTTTCGGGCAGAAATGTATTGTCATACTACAAACATGATAAGACGTAATGTTCCACGAAGCAGAACGAAAAATTCTTGGATTGACACCGATTGTTCTACGTTAAATGAAATGGTAACTATACTATAACAAACATAAAATCCCTATCGAGAAGCCTATTTTCATACCATAAAGATAATGAAAGCGCAAGAGAAAAAAATCCTCTGATAAGAAATTTAGTGTTATATTATAAACATAATGACAATATGCTACAACATGGAACAAAAAATCCTTGGATAGAGCTTTATTGCCATACTACGGACATGATGACAAATATTTTACGACATGCAACAGAAAATTGGGAATTAAACAGCTTGTTCTAAACACCTAGATTTTATAGGACAAGCAGCACTTCCTTAAATTGATTTCCTCATGACATAGTTTCCTCTCCTATGTTTCAAGCAATATTCATGTTGACCATATTGAAGAGACAATACGGAATTTCTTCTCCTGGAAAACGAGCAAATTGGGGGGAAAGATTACCAAAATCCGAAAGTAGCTTGCTTGGTTCACCTTACTGAACATTATATGGTCATACTACAAACATCATAAGACGCAATGTTCCAAAAGAAGCAAAACGAAAAATTCTCATATTGAAATCGATTGTCCTACGTTAAATAAAATGGAAAATAGACAACAACAACAAACGTAACATCCCTAAAGAGAAGTATATTTTCATACCATAAAGATAATGAAAGCGCAAGAGAAAAAAATCCTCTGATAAGAAATTTAGTGTCATATTATGAACATAATGACAATATGCTACAACATGGAACACAAAATCCTTGGATAGAGCTTTATTGTCATACTATGTACATAATGACAAATATTTTACGACATGCAACAGAAAATTGGGAATTAAACAGCTTGTTCTCAATACCTAGATTTTATAGAACAAGCATCATTTCCTCAAATTGATTTCTTTATGACATCGTTTCCTCTCCTATGTTTCAAGCAATATTCATGTTGACCATATTGAAGAGACAATACGGAATTTCTTCTCCTGGAAAACGAGCAAATTGGGGGGAAAGATTACCAAAAGCCGAAAGTCGCTTGTCTTGTTCACCTTATGGAACATTATATCATACTACAAACACGATAAGACGCAATGTTCCAAAAGAAGCAAAACGAAAAATTCTCGCATCGAAATCGATTGTCCTACGTTAAAGAAAATGGAAACTAGACAACAACAACAAACATGAAATCCCTAAAGAGAAGTATATTTTCATTCCATAAAGATAAGGAAAGCGCAAGAGAAAAAAATCCTCTGATAAGAAATTTAGTGTCATATTATGAACATAATGACAATATGCTACAACATGGAACACAAAATCCTTGGATAGAGCTTCATTGTCATACTATGTACATAATGACAAATATTTTACGACATGCAACGGAAAATTGGGAACTAAACAGCTTGTTCTAAATATCTAGATTTTATAGGACAAGCAGCACTTCCTCAAATTGATTTCCTCATGACATAGTTTCCTCTCCTATGTTTCAAGCAATATTCATGTTGACCATACTGAGAAGACAATACGGAATTTCTTCTTCTGGAAAACAAGCAAATTGGGGAGATCGATTACCAAAAACCGAAAGTCTTTTGTTTTCTTCATCTTATGGAACATTATATCATACTACAAACATGATAAGACGCAATGTTCCAAAAGAAGCGAAACGAAAAATTCTCATATTGAAATCGATTGTCCTACGTTAAATAAAATGGAAACTAGACAACAACAGCAAACATAGCATCCCTGAAGAGAAGTATATTTTCATACTATGAACATAATGAAAGCGCAAGAAATAAAAAACCCTTTCGAGGAGAAATCCAGTGTTATATTATAAAAATAATAACAAATATGCTACAACATAGAACAGATTTTTTTCATTTTTGTTCAAATGGGCGACAAATTCTTGGGTTACTTCATCATCAAAGAAACTTATTGGAAAATATTTTCTCCTTAACCATTCCCCCACCGTACTATACGATTAAAGATGTTTTGATCAAATTTCTAACAAAAGATCAAAGGTATATTTGATATGAAATTATTGTATCAAAAATTAAGCAGAGAAATTAAATATTTCAGGTATATTAATGTTTTTAAAATAACCCATTTCTTAATTTTAATAAGGAACGTATTTATTTTTAATTCAATATCGTTTGAAGACAAAATATGTTGTTTTTCTATGTTGTTTTTCAAGGGATTTCAGATGACTCGTATCCTATATCCTTTAAGACGAATTAATAAGAAAAAACTTGAAAAATAAATGCGTTAAAGTTTTTACGGTGGCTGCTTGATATGATACTTAGCAAATTTTGAAGCATTTTGAATCATTTAAACAATTTTTATAAACAAATTTAGAGTTCGTCTATTTTTCCACGAATATGACCAATTACAAAAAATCAACTAAAAATGCTTTTCCGGTGACAGGTTGATATGTTACTTTGCAAATTTACAAAAATTATTGATTATTTACAACAAATTTTACGAACAAATTCAGAGTTTGTCTATTTTTCAACGAATATGCTCAATTAAGAAAAATTAACTAAGGATATCTTTCTGATTTTTTTTTAATCAACTGAGAATATTTTTGTGATAACTTTTTTTCTATTCTATAGTGATTTACAAATTCCCAATAATTATGATTTATTAAAACAATTTTTGTATGGGAATTCAAATTATTATTACATAATACATAATAATCATGATAAATACATGATTTTTCAACAAAATTGTTTAAATTTTCAATTCAAAAAGATAAATTTTCCACCAAGATAGTTGATTTTTGAATAAAAAATGTGAATTTAAAAAAAAACATGTATTTTTAATGAAATTGTTTATTTTTTCACAATATAAAAACATTATTTATACTATGAGATGTCACACTTACTGTGAAATAATTAATTAATCTTTTTGAATATTCTCCTAAAATTAATTTTTTAAATAAAAAATCATTTCGAATTTTGCTAGGAATCTTAAGAAAAAGTTGCTATTCTTATGAAAGCTTTCACAATTGTCGGAATAATTTTAAGTGCCTCTTAAAATTACTTAATTTTTTTCTAAACCTATAAGTGTAATTTTTTTAAAATGATACAATTAAAATTGTAATTGTCGAACTTTGAATTTAGCTCTCTCAAATATAATCTAAAAAGTTAATAACTGAACTTAACAGTAAAATAATAAGTTGGAATCCAACTTGGAAAACTATACAATGATCTAGCTAATAACTGAAAAAAGACATATGCATTTACATCTATTTATTTATAATACATCCTGCATATCCCAATTGTATTTTTGCATTATTTGAAATAAAAATTTCGTTTTTGATTAATCTAGCCTCAAAATTAAATTATATATTAGAATAGTTATAATATTACAATTTAATGATCATATTAATATATGATATAGTTGATCATTATGTACTTACTCAATAACACCAGTATAAATCCTTTGATTCATTTTATTCACTACAATTCAACAATTCGAGACTGCTTCCCTTCGCTCCTGACGCTTCTGACACAATTGATCGGAATATACTAAATAATAGTGACCCATGTTTACTGATTGATATTAGTAAAACTTATACTAATTTATTAGTAAAATACTTATAATTTTGAAAGTCAAACCTCAAAATATTACTATTTTGTTAGTGAAGCATACATTTATTTAATTAGCGAATTTTTAATTAATTCAGATCTAGAGAGCATAGTATGCTACAACATGGAAAAAAAAATCCTTGGATAAAGCTTTATTGTCATAATATGAACATAATGAAAAATATGCTACGGCATAGAACTGAAAATCGGGATTAAAACAGCTTGTTCTAAACACCTAGATTTTATAGAAGAAGCATCATTTCCTTAAATAGCTTCCTTAATGATATCGTTTCCTCTCCAATGTTTGAAGCAATATTCATGTTGACCATATTGAAAAGACATTACGGAATTTCTTATTCTGGAAAACGAGAAAATTGGAGATCGATTACCAAAAACCGAGAGTCGCTTGTTTGGTTCACCTTATTGAACATCACATGGTCATACCACAAACATGATAGCAATGTTCCAAAAGAAGCGAAACGAAAAATTCTCGTATTGAAATCGATTGTCCTACGTTAAATAAAATGGCAACAACAACAAACACAAAATCCGTATCGAGAAGTCTATTTTCATACCATAAAGATAATGAAAGCGCAAGGGGAAAAAATCCTCCGATAAGAAATTTAGTGTCATATTATGAACATGATGACAATATGCTACAACATGGAACAAAACATCCTTGGATAGAGCTACATTGTCATACTATGAACATAATGACAAATATGCTACGGCATCCAACTGAAAATCGGGATTAAAACAGCTTGTTCTAAACACCTTGATTTTATAGAACAAGCATAATTTTCTTAAATAGCTTCCTTAAGGACATCGTTTCCTCTCCAATGTTTCAAGCAATATTCATGTTGACCATATTGAAGAGATAATACGGAATTTATTTTTCTGGAAAACGATCAAATTGGGCACATGGATTACCAAAAACAGAAAGTCGCTTGTTTGGTTCACCTCATTGAACATTATATGATACTACAAACATGATAATACGCAATGTTTCGCATACCATAAAGATAATGAAAGCGGACGGGAATAAAATTCTCTGATGTGAAATTAAGTGTCATATTATGAACATAATGACAATCCTTAATATAAAATCTCCAAACGATATCGTCGTTTTCGATTCTGACGATTTTCGAGAGTAACGCTGGTAACGATTGCTTGCTGTAGGCCGCTCATATTCAACAGTAGTGTGTGTCTGTGTATGGCACTGCATTTGCCAGAGATCTGTGTATGTCTACAGATCAAAAATTTTACAATTTATGAAGATGCTCAAGTGAAGCATTTTTACGCTCTTAAGGGAAACTCCTATGAAAAAAAACACCGATATTTTTTTTTACCAGTATTTTTTTAAATCCAAGGAATTTTCAAGATCTTGGAATAATCGCAAGGAATTTCAAGAGATTTCAAAGAATTTGAAATATTTTGAGGCATTATGAAAGATCTAAAGGAATTTTTAATTGATTTCACTAATTTAATAGGATTTCAGAGAACTAAAAAAATTTCAATTGATCCTAAAAGTTTCAAATTGGTATATTGTAGGAAAATATTTGAAAGAATTTCAGTAGATTCCAAGGAATTTGTTATTTATTTTTATAATTTGAAGGATTTTTAAAAGACTGGGAATATTTTCGGGCATTTGGAAAGAATTCAAACATTTGGAAAAGATGTCAATAACTGCAATGAATGCCGAATGATTTTGAAGGATTTGAAATATTTTAGGCTATTTTTGAAATTTTTATTCCATTTTGAAGAGATTTAGAAAAATTTCGAGAATCCAAGTAATTTTGAATTTATTGCAGAGGATTTTAAATATTTTTTTGATCTTTATTTTATTCTAAGGATATTTCAAATATTTTTTTAATTTTCATTTTATTTTAAGGAGATTTGAAAAGTTTCAGGAAATTTTAAGAAAGTTTTGAGGATTTTAATACTTTCAGATTATTATAAAAGATTCCTAGGAGTTTTCAACTGATTTCTGTAATTTAACTGATTTCAGAGGATTGGAAATATTTTAAAGTCTTTTAGAAGATTATAATACATTTTCGAAAGGTTTAAAAAATTTTATCTTTCAAGTAATTCAAAAATAATCAAAATGAATATGGATAATAATGATAATAATAATAATAATTTCAAATTCCCGAATTGGGAAATTCCCGAATAATGAAATTTTCGAATATGTAATAAAATTTCTGATTATTAAAATTCCCGGATAATGAAATTCCTGAACAGTTTTTCTGATATCACCTAAATGGTTAATTCCCAATAGTTTATAATATTACCGAATTATAAATTCCCGAGAGAAAATTGCCAAATTATAAAATATCCGAACTAAAAAATTTCCGAATTTAAACAAACATAATAAAGAAATATTTTTATAAAAAAAAAATTATTTTTAATGTTTAAAGTTTCTAAAATTATTGGTTAACTTTGAAATAACGATAATAGAAAAAAATATATTTCTGGATAAAAATTGTCTTCAAATATTGTTATTTTAAATTCATACAATAATTTTAGAAACTTTGAAGAAAAATATTTTTTCTTAGAGAAATATTTGATTATTGTATTTTTAAGAAATAAATAATATTGATTGAAAAACAATTTTCGGGAATTTCATTATTTGGGAATTATACTAATCGGAAATTTTATTTTTTAGGATTTTTCAATCGTACAAAAATCTTCATCCAAAAATATATTTTTTCAATCATTTTTATTTTGAATTCAAACAATAATTTCAGAAACTTTGATCCGAAAAAAAGATTTTTTTTATACAAATATTCGACGATTGTATTTTTAGTAAATAATATTGATTGAAAACCATTTTTCCATTGTTTCGGGTGTTTTATAATTCAGGAATTTTCCAATTCGGTAATATTATAAACTGTCGGGAATTTCCTATTTTGGTAATATCATAAGCTGTTCGGAAATAAAATTCTTATTCGGGAATTTTACAGTTAGGGAAGTTTATTACATATTCAAAAATTGTATTATTCGGGAAATTCCCCAATCGGGAATTTGACAGAGTCATGAATTTTATTTTCTAGAATTTTTCAGTCGCCCAAAAATTTTCATCCAAAAATATATTTTTTCAATAATTGTTTTTTAAGATTCACGCAGTAATTTAAGAAACTTTAAACATTACAACTTTTTTGATAAAAATATTTGATCATTGTATTTTTGGTGAATAAGTAATATTCATGAAAAATTTTTTTCATTTGTCTATATTCGGTAATTTTATAATTGGGGAATTTTTCAAGATAAGTGTATTTGGATATTATTTTTCATTTCGAGAAAGCTATTTAATTATATAATGAAAGAATTATACATATTTTTATGGAATTTATAATTTAATTGAATAGTTTTCAGAAAATGAAGAATAAAATCCAAAAACACTCATGGTGAAAAACCATTTTTTTCTGAGTTTTCAAAAAAAATAAAGTTTTGCCCCAATGCAAGTGTTCATCCCTCAGCTTGCAGACATCTTTGATTTCACCTACCTAACCTGAAATACCTGATAGAATATACTTAAATTTCCATTAATATTATCTTAATATAAAATGTTATCTACAGTACAAAATTAAGA
>CAKNXH010073300.1:0-11155 GCA_932178445.1 Andricus quercusramuli | reverse complement strand
TTGAATTGTCCCAATCTTGTAAACTGTTCGGGAATTTTATTATACGGGAATTTTATCATTAGGGAATTTTCAATTTGGGGAATTCTATTATTTAGAAATTTCGTCATCCGGGAATTGTATTATTCGGAAATTATCGAATTCGGTTATATTATAAACACACTGTAAAAAATTATTTTGGGATTTTCCTAAAAAATATTGGAACGCAACGTTCCCAATATTATAGGAAATTTTCCCGAAAAAAAATTCGGAAAAATTTCCAAATTTATTTGGGAATTGTTCTTTAAACATAGGAAATTTTTCCCAAAAATAAATTTGGAAAAATTTCCTAATTCATTTGGGAATTTCACTTCAAAATTAGGAAATTTTTCCGAAAATAAATTCGGAAAAATTTCCAAATTCATTTGGGAATTTCACTTAAAAATTAGGAAATTTTACCGAAAATAAATTCGGAAAAATTTCAAAATTTATTTGGTAATTGTACTTAAAAATAGGAAATTTTCCAAAAATAAATTTGTGAAAATTCCTAAATTTGTTTGGTAATTGTACTTAAAAATAAGAAATTTTCCCAAAAATAAATTTGGAAAAATTTCACAACAACTGTTGGGAATTTCATAATTCGGGAATTTCCCAGTTCCGCTATTTTATTATTCGGGAATTTTCTAATTTGGAAATTTCATTATTCGGGAATAATCAAATTCAGTGATATTATAAACTGTCGGAAATTTCAAAATTAGGAAATTTTCTAATTCGCAATCTTTCAGTAATTTCCGGAATTTCATTGGATTTCGAAATATTCGAAATTGAACTAGTCACGGCCTATTTCTTATTAATAGAAGAAAATTTTCCAAGTTTTATCAAATGATGTTTCTAATCTTATTAGTTAGTTCTGGAATTAAATAATTTTTATTGCTCATAGTACATAGTCTAAACAAAAAACTTTAACATTGACGATTCTGAAGTTTCCTCTGTATATTTAGTTTAAGCAATCAGGTGACTGTTAGTATAAAAAGCACCTGCGGATGAATTTCACATTTCTCAGTCATTTTTTACGAAATATAGCAAACAAAAATGAGGAACCTAATGACAAATCTACGAATTACCTTTGTATTCATTATCAATTTTTCTGGTAAGTGTAGCAAACTTTACATTTTTTAATTATAAACCTGAAAATCTTCACTTTTTCCAATTTGGACTTACAAAATTCACAGAAAAATTGTTAAGGATTTCGTAATTTCTAATGAATTATCATTTTCAAGAATAAATTTATTGAAAAAAAAGATTTTCTCATTCCACTCCGCTGGGATTCGAACGCCAGCTCAACTGATTGCCGGTCGTTGTGGAGAACCTGACCGGCAATGAGTTGACTGTGCGAATTTATTCAAAAAAAAATTAATACAAATAGAAGTCTCAAATATTTATTTATCAATTATTTTCTCTTCTTAACACTTCACAATTCACCCTTCGCAACCATTACCTTCTCCAACTTCTTCCTTATATACTTCCTCCTCTCTTCACTTTCCTTTTGATAGACCACTTCCCCTACTTCCCTTCTCCAGTCATCACTTTCCTCCCTCATTTTAATCATTTTTCCTACTTCGCCTCACTTTCCTCACTTCTCCTAACTTCCTCTACTTACCCTCTCCTCATTTCAACCAATTTCTCATCAATTCCTCTACTTTTCCCTCTCCTCATTTCCTTTGCTACTCCTTGGCACATTTCTCCTAACTCTATCTATCCATATTTTCCATAATTCTTCTCTCCTCTGCTCATTTCCTCTGCTACCCCTCCAGCGCATTTCTCCTCAGTTTTCACATTTTCAAATTTCCCCTCAATTCCTATACTTTAGCCTCTTCTCATTTCCTCAACTACCCCTCGGCACATTTCTGCTCAATCTACCTATCCACATTTCTTATAATTCCCCTTATCTCTCCTCAGTTCCTTTGCTATCCCTCCTCACATTTCACATCACTTTTCCCATCCACATTTTCCATAATTCTCCTTCCCTCTGCTCATTTCTTCTGCTACACCTCCAGCACATTTCTCATAATTCTCACATTTTCGCACTTCTCCTTAGTTCCTCCACCTTTCTCTCTCCTCATTTCCTCTGCTACTCCTGCGCACATTTCTCCTCAATCCACTAATCCACTTTTTCCATTATTCCTCTCACCTCTCCTCAGTTCCTTTGATATCCCTCCTCAAATTTCGCCTCACTTTTCCTATCCACATTTTCCATGATTCTTCTCACCTCTTCTCATTTTCTCTGCTACCCCTCCAGCGCATTTCTCGTCACTTTCCACATTTTCAAATTTCCCCTCAATTCCTCTACTTTATCCTCTCCTCATTTCCTTAACTACTTCTCCGCACATTTCTGCTCGATCTACCTATCCACATTTCTTATGATTCCCCTCACCTCTCCTTAGTTCTTTCGCTATCCCTCCTCACATTTCACCTCACTTTTTCTATCCGCATTTTCCATCATTCTTCTCACCTCTTCTCATTTCCTCTGCTACGCCTACGAACATTTCTCCTCAATTCCTCTACTTTTTTCTCTCCTCATTCCCTCTGCTGTCTCAACTCACATTTTCCCTTACTTTTCTTATCCACATTTTCCAAAAACCCCCCTCTCTTTTCATTTCCTCTGATAACCTTCCGCACATTTCTCCTTACTCTTCCTAACCACATTTTCTATAATTCTCCTGCCCTAACTGTCCCTGGTTCGCCCTTATTTCACTTCACTACTCCTGGCTCCCCTTCTCTTATTTCTCCTACTTTCACTATGCTCGTTTTCCCTTCTTCTCCTTCCCTCAGTTTCAGTTACTTCTCCCTCCACAATTCTCCTCACATTTACTATTTCACCTCCTCTTATTACACTTCACTTCTATTTTCCCTTCCATCATTTCTCGTTTAATTGATCATTTACCTTGCCCTAAATTTTCTCTCTTCATTTCCCCTTACTTCGTCTACTTTTCCTTCCTTTATTTTTTCCAACTTCCCCTGCTCCCACCTCTTTTATTTGCTCTCGCTTCCCTTACTTAACCTCCTCTCATGTCCCCTCGCTTGCTCTTCTCCCCCTTCCTTTATTTCCCCTCGATTTCCCTAACCCTTCCCATTTTCCCCCTAGATTTCCCTATTTTCTCATTTTCCCTGTTCCCGTCTGATATTCCCCTGGTTTTCTGTCTTATTTTCTATACTAGCTCTCGCAAAATTTCTTTTTGATTTGCCAACTTTCCTTCCTATAATTTAGCCTTACTTCCCCTATATTCCCTCTCCTCGTTTCTCCCTAATCTCTCTATTTTCTGTCCTATTATTTTCTCTTACTTCCCCTACTTCTCCTCCCCTCGTTCCAATCAGATTTCCCATACTTTATCTCCCCTCATTTCATCTAACTTCCCATGATTCCTTTCCCTACCTTTCCTATCCACAGAAATTGATTGCTTTTTCATTCCTTCTTATTAAGAATTTTCATTTTATTGTTACAGAACTGAATTCTATGCTAGTAGACGAAGATAATCCACTCCACCAACCTGGCCGTTATCCCCCACTCCGTAGAATAGATTGTATAGAACCAAATTGGAAATTTAATTATATGGACACAGAGTTTGCGGTCTGGGAACATCCTCGTACCAACGAAGTTATAGATATCACAATTTATCCCAGGAGTGAAAATCTTCGCCCACCTCCTGCAGATCAAAGAAAATATGGTATTGAGATGAGAAATGTTAAATCCCATAATATATATTTTGTGGTATATATACGACACGTACATACTAGACAAGGTATAATAGAAAAGGTTATAGGGGCTAACCTTCTCAATAATGTGCTAGGTTCAATTTCAAAATGAAATGCGAATTCCGGAATAAAAGCATAACTGCTTTGTAAGTGACAATAAATTATTTGGACAACTTGAAAATTTTATTTTAACCACCAGTTTGACTATAAGTTTTCTTATTGAAACGGATAATTTGAAGATTTGATCTTCCAAATTTCAAAATTGGGATATGTGAAAAATTTAAGTTCCTTAAAGAAAAAACTACTTAAAGCTTCATTATCATCATCATCATTAAGACCGTCATCATTATCTTCATTATTACCATCTTCTTCATCATCGTTGTCAGCAGCAGCATCATCATCTTTGACTTTTATGGATGGAGAATAGTCGTGTGAACTAAAATTTTCTTCTTCTTTATTTACTTTTACCTTCTTCAAAGGTTTCTCACCTTCATGATCAACCTTCTCCTTAATGCTGTCCTGCATTTCCAATGTTTATATATTGCTCCTCTGCATTCTCCTCCTTATTCTCATTCCCCTCCTCCTTATCCTGATTCTCGTCCTCCTCATCCTCTTCCACCTCCTCCTCATTCTCCTACTCCTACTCCTACTCCTCCTTCTCCTTCTCCTCCTCCCCCTCCTCATCCTTCTCCTTCTCCTCCTCCTACGGCGCAGGAAGATCGATACAATTGGTCAAGCAATTCTGCTGAAGCGTACCATTTTGGAACTTGACGATGAATGGAGTATCTTCTCCATTGAAGAAGTTGAAGAGTATCACTCAGAAGGTTGATCACAAGGTGGAACCACCGGTGAAGAGGGATAAGGTAGAAGATGTAGAAGAATAAAATTTTGGTCAATAATATAGTAAATGATGGAGACAAATATGAAGATGATGAGGATGAGGGTTTTGATGCTGAAAGTGGCTTTTCCTCTAAAGTTGAAATACAAGCAACAGCAGTAGATATGATAGATTACTGGAATCGTGTCAGAACGTGGGTCATCTTATTCTGTTATATTTACACTATCATCATCATCATTAAAACCGCCATCATTATCTTCATTATTACCATCTTCTTCATCATCGTTGTCAGCAGCATCATCTCAATTTTTTACTTCTATGGATCTTTATTTACTTTTTCCTTCTTCACAGGTTTCTCAACTTCATGATCAACCTTCTCCTTAATGCTGTCCTGCTTTTCCAATGTTTATATATTGCTCCTCTGCATCCTCCTCCTCCTTATTCTCATTCTACTCATCCTGATTCTCGTCCTCCTCATCCTTCTCCTTCTCCACCTCCTCCTCCTCCTCTTCCTCCTCCTCCTCTTGTGTGGTTAGGCCACTTCATTTCTATCAAATCATATAGGTGGTTTCAGTAATCTATCGCCCCATTTGCAATATTTAAACTTTAAAGGAAAATATACTTTCAGCTTCATCGTCCTCATCACCATTAAGATTGTCATCATTATCTTTATTATTACCATCTTCTTCAGCATCGTTGTCAGCAGCATCATCTTCATCTTTGACTTTCATGGATGGAGAATAGTCGCGTGGACTGAAATTTTCTTCTTCTTCATCCACTCTTTCCTTCTTCACAGGTTTTTTTACGTTATGATCAACCTTCTGCGTCATGCTGTCCTGCCTTTCCAATGTTTATATATTGCTCCTTCTCATCCTCCTCCTCATTCTCATTCTCCTCCTCCCCACCCTGATTCCCGTCCTCCTCATCCTTCTCCACCTTCTCTTTATTCTGTTCCTCCACCTTCCTCTCATTCTCTTCCTCCACCTTCTCCTCACTCGGTTCCTCCTCGTCCGACCCCTTCTCGCTATAACTCATAGTCTCGGTTGGCGTAAAATGACGTCGAAACAAATCAATGCACATCAATTGGAATTCCAAATATGGAAAATAAAAAAAAAATAAGAAAAATTTTGTAATTTAGTCCAAATATGAAAAATCAGAAAAATATGGGGTATTCGGTAATTCAGCTCGCTGTGCTGGAAGTTTTTCCTTTTGTTCGATTTTATTTACTCCACAAGGTGATCAATGTGGAGCCTAAAAAAAGCTTCTGTCCTCCTTATCCTTTTCCGCCTCCTCCTTCTTCTCCTCCACCTTCTCGCCTTCTCCTCCTCTGCCATCTTCTCATCTACCTCCTTCTCGTCCTCCTCCTCTCCCGCCGTTACCTTCGCCTCCTCTTCCTCCTTCTCGACTGCCACCTCATCATTCTCCTCTTTCACCTCATTTCATTACCCCTACCTGTTAAGTCGGAGAAGTTCGGAATTTTGAATTTGCAAATCATTTATTACAAAACTAGAAGTTTTATCGATTGTAAAATTTCAACCCTTAGCACATGTCAACTGTTGGGTCTCAATCTTGAACGTAAGACTTTCATCTTTGACTTCTGATTCTTGATCCGGTCTTCCTCTTCCTCCTCCTTTTCCTCCTCCTTGTCCGCTTCCTCCTCCTCTATCATCTCCTCATCCTCCTCCTCCTCCTGGTCCTCCTCCTCTTCCGCCTTCTCCTCCAACTCCTCTTCCTCCTTTTCCTCCTCCACCTCCACCTTATCATCCTCCTCCCTCACCTCATGCATACGCCTGTAGTTGTTGAGACCGACAGGTTCCCAATTTTGAATATGCAATTTCTATAGCGTAGAAAAATACTGAGAACCTTGGGAAGAATTCGATTCATATTGAAATTCAAAATATGAAAAATGAGAGAAATAAGGGAAAGTTGGTAATTTAGTCCACTATGCTGGAAGCTTTTCTTTTGTCCGATTTTATTCGCTCCACAAGGTGATCAATGCGGAGCGTAGAAGAATACTCCTGTCCTCCTCCTTCTCCGCCTTCTCCTCCTTTAGCATCTCCTCATCCACCTCCTCGTCCTCCTACTATTCAGCCTTCTCCCTTACCTCCTCTTCCTGCTTCTCCTTCTCCACCACCACCTCATCATACTCTTCCTTCAACTCATTTACATACCTATAGTTGCTGAGACCGAGAAGATCCAAATTTTGAATTTGCAAATCAGTTACTACACGACTAGAAGTTTTATCGGCTATCAAATTCTAATCCTTAAAACATGCCAACTTTTGGGTCTTAATCTTGAACGTAAGACTTTCATCTTCGACTTCCAATTTCTGCTCCGATCCTCCTCTATCTCCTCTATCTCCTCCTTTTCCTCTTCTTTCTGCTTCTTCTTCTCCTTCTCCGCCTTCTCCTCCTCTACCATCTCCTCATCTACCTCCTCCTCCCGGTCCTCCTCCTCTTCCGCCTTTTCCTCCACCCCTCGTCCTCGTCCTCCTCCTCTTCCGCCTTCTCCCCCACCTCTTCTTCCTTCTTCTCCTCCACCACCTCCACCTCATCATCCTTCTCCTTCATCTCATTTACACACCTGTAGTTGTTGATACCGACAGGTTCTGAATTTCGAATTTTCAATTCTCATTGAAATTCCAAATATAAAAATTAGAAAGATGAGGGAAATTTGGTAAGTCAGTCCGCCCTACTGGAAGTTTTTTTATGCCCTTTTTTAACATAAATTAACCTAATTTATTATATTTTTCCATAAATTACCAGAAATTACTGAAAATTTCCAAGAACATCCGAATTTTTTGAATAATCTTAGTTTCCGTAAATTTCTACAACTCCTAGAAATTTCAAAATTTGAAATTCTCAAAATTTTTCAGAATATCAAAACATTTTTAAAATTTCAAAAAGTGAAACGTGTTGAATAAAGTTGAACAAAATTAAAAAAATTAAAATTTGCGTAAATTTACGGTATGTGAATCAGTTATATTATTATTGAAAGAAACGTTCTCAGAACAAATTTAATTATGGGACTGAATTTTTTATTTTCACGCCCTAGGGAGTAAAAAGTCACGCCAGAGGTTCATAATAACAAATATCAAGCATCTGTTAATTGCGCTGACGGACAGTTTGAAACTTTGCGAAAAATCGTAGTGATAAGTTACCATGAATTACCATAATTTACCGTAAATAACTATGATTTACCATAAATTACTTCAAATTACCATGAATTATGATAATTTACCACAAGTTCCCATAAATTCATCAAAATTTAAATTGATTATCATGAATTATATAAAAGTTTGGGCATTTTTTGGATACTCTGAATTTTCGGAAATTTCCAAAATATCAAAAATTTCAAAATTATAAAAATTACAGAACATTTGAAAAATAACAAGAAATTTTTCAAAACTTACAATAAATCTTCAACATCTCAAAAATCTTCAATTTTTTGGTAATTCATAAATTGACTGTAAATTTCGAAACATTCTGTAATTTTTGAATTTTGGAATAATTGATAAAGTAACCATAAATTCATAAAATTTTTGTAATTTTCCAAAATTTTTGTAAATTTACCTTAAATTTAAAAAATTCCGAATTCCTCATTTTTTTCAAAAATTTCCAAAGTTCCCGTAAATTTCTAAATTTTCATAATTTTCCGAATTTTCGTATATTCATAATAAAATAAAGTAACGTGAATTTGTAAAGCAACTTAAATAAAGAAAATGCAATAACAAAATATTTAAACAAAACGTATTTCAACAAAGAAAACAATTTTAATTTACAACTCAAAGCAGTTTAAATCAAGAAAAATAGACGACTTTTTAACAGAAAAGTCGAAACTAAAAAAAAAGATAAGAAGTTTGGGCGATTTTTCGATAATCTGAATTTTCGGAAATTTCCCGAATATCAAATTTTCAAAATTATAAAAATTACAGAACATTTGAAATAGCAAGAAATTTTGAAAAATGAAACAAATTTTTAACATTTCAAAAATTTTCAATTTTTTTGTCATTTATAAATTTATGATGAGTTTCCAAACTTTTTGAAATTTTCACATTTTTGAATAATTTATAAATTAACGATGAATTTCTCAAACTTTCAATATTTTCGTAATTTTCCCAAATTTTGGCAAATTTCCCTTAAATTAAGAAAATTCCGAATTTCTCAATTTTTTCAAACCTTTCTAAATTTACCATAAATTTGCGAATTTCCGATAAATTTCTAGACAACAAAATATTTCAACAATACATATTTCAAGAAAAAAAAACCTTTTAAATTTCAATTCAAAGCAGTTTTAATAAAGGAAAATAGACGAATTTTCATCAGAATAGTCGAAACTAAAAAAAAAAAGATAAAAAGTTTGGGCGATTTTTGGATACTCTGAATTTTCGGAAATTTCTGAAATAATTATATTTTAGAATCATAAAAATTACGAAACATTTAGAGAATTTCAAATTTGTTAAAATTACAACAAATTTTCAAAATCTTAAAAATTTTCCATTTTTTAGTAATTTATGAATTGGCTAGAAATTTCCAAACTTTCTGAAATTTTTGAATAATTTATAAATTCACCATAAATTCATCAAATTTTAATTATTTTCGTAATTTTCGTTATGTTTCTTAAATTTCTCGATATGACCGGAAATGATGCATATGTGACAAAAAGCATCTAAAATCATTTTCTAAATTTTAAAAAAATTCTGAAGCAACTGAAATGTAAAAAATGCAACAAAAAATATTTAAAAAAAAAACATATTTCAACAAAGAAAAAAATATCTAAATTTACAATACAAAGCAGTTTTTGGATACTCTGAATTTTCGGAAATTTCCGAAATATCAAAATTTCGAAATTATGAAAATTACAAAACATGTAAAATAACAAGAAATAATAACCTCCTTAATAACAAGAAATTGTTGAAAATTACAACAAATTATCAACATTTCAAAAATTTTCAATTTTTTTGTAATTTATAAATTTCCAAACTTTCTGAAAATTTCAATTTTTTAAATAATTTATAAGTTAATCAATTTTTCAATATTTTTGTAATTTTCCACAATTTTGGTAAATTTCCCTTGAATTAACAAAATTCCGAATTTTTGAATTTTTTCAAACATTTCCAAATTTCCCATAAATTTTTTCATTCTTATAATTTTCCCAAGTTCCCTAAATTCATATTAAAATGAAATAAAGTTTCTAAAATGTCTCCAAATGACCACAAAAAGGGTCTGAAATTATTTTCAAAACTTCAAACAAACTTTGAAGCAACTAAAATGAAAAAAATTGCAACAAAAGAATACTTAACCAAAACAAATTAATTTTCTAACAAAAAAGACAAATTTTCAATAAAATTCATGAATTTTCAGCTGAAAAACAATAAGTTTTCAACTAAAATGATCAATCATTAAAAAAATGAAGTATTAAGAAAAAATTCAACCAAAGAGTTGATTTTACAACCAAAAATTAATTTTTTCAACCAAGATGATTACTTTCCTACAGAAAAAAGAATTTGAAAAAAATTACATGAATAATTAATACATATTTTAATTAATTTATTATTACATAATAATTAAATTAATTATTGCATAATGATTAAAAATAGAAGTCTCACATGACATTTTGAATAGTTCACCAAAATGTAAAAAATTCTGAAAAAAAATGATAACACCCTTCCAAAATGAAATAGTCAAACTAAAAAAACGCTTTTATTCTAGATGAACATCAGACTCCTCTATGAGTCTATAAAGCCCCATTCTAGGTAGCTTAACTCCCTGACTTCAGCAAATTGTAGCCAAGAATCGTAAATTTTATTACGATTGCTTGGTCTCACATAAAATTGAAAAAAACTTGAGGTAAATCGGAATGATAGTAATTTGCTCCGTCGTTTTTAAAATAAAATCTTTAGGCTTCATCTTTTCCGCATACCTTCCTTTAGTTCCTAAGGCGGAAGAAACAGTCCGCAATGATGATTTGGATTCCTGTGGTTCAGTGCAACCCACTTGCGGAGATTGTACGAGGCCGTAGAAGAAATTAATTACTCCCACACTCAGCCAAAAAGGAAGCTTCTGTATTGTCATCCCATCCCTGGCAACACACTTCAAAAACCGGAATGAAAAACCGGAATTCAATCTGATGACGAGATTCTAAAACAGAAATTCTCTTCAGGTTGATAGATCGATCTCTTTTAGGTGGTCATTTGATGATTATGATTGGAGATATGCGTAAAGTTGTATTCCTTCTCCTATTCTTCCTCCTCCTCCTCATTTTTCTCTTAAAACTATCATCAATTTTTTTTCTACTTTTCCGCCTTCTCCGTCTTCTCCTCCACCATCATCTCCTCTTCATTTGCCTCCTACTCTTCGTCCTCCTCCTTCACCTCCTTCTCCTACCCCTCCTTCCCCACCTCATCATCATCCTTCTTCAGCTCATTTACATACCTGTAATTATTAGGACCAGAAAGTTTTGAATTCTGAATTTCCAAATCATTTATCACAAAATGAGAAGTTTTATCAACTATAAAACTGTAACCCTTAGCAGGTGTCAACTGCTAGGTCTCGATTAGAAACGTGAGACTTTCATCTTCGGCTTCTA